>SNQJ01S0155947.1:0-22372 GCA_010110895.2 Picea sitchensis | reverse complement strand
AGACGTTCCCTTTTTGGGTGGCATGTTGGCCAAGTATCACTTTTGAACCTTGATTTTGAGGTGGTTCTTCTAGACAATATTTCTTCTGTTGTATCTCCCAATTTTTGGCCCTTCTGGGTATGAAACTTTCCCTTATGTATTTCGCTAATATTCCTTCTCTGCAATGCCACAGGTCTGATCAAAATTGGATGTGCCAAGTGGAATTTACGGTAACTTCCCCACAACTAGTCGATTTTTGGCCTTTCCAGGAGATCTCACTTGTATAGTGTTCCTCGCACAAAATAATTCATATAAAATTCTGAAACTCACACCCAAAATACTACAAACTGTCCACGATCCAATGCAACTAGTCCCATGCAATTTGGATACTCTAGGAATAAGTTATGACTGTTTTACCTGGAACACCTTCTTGAGACTAGTCAATAGGACTAGTCAGATACCCTATCTTACAGAGGGTGTATCTACAAATTTAATATTACCCAGAACCTGAACTTTGTAGCACAGATACATTACTAATTTATGTAAATTTCCTCCAGATTTTAGGGTCTGAAACATTACATAATTTTTTTTATAGCGAACATACCGCAATGACTCATTTCAGGATGATTCCAGAACCCTATCTTGTATGGACTGTATCTCTGAAAGTATAAGGCCTCAGGAGATGAGTTTTGTGCCCAATGTACCTTGATCCCTCTACTAAATATCCTCCAAGTCCTTCCTTCTGAAACATTACAGAAAAAATGTTATAGCGAAAATGCCATGGTGTCTCAGATGTAGCAACGAAACCCCAAGACCTTGAGCTCTGATACCATATGTTAAGAACCAAACATCAATATAGCATAGAAAAACCTTAGGAAAAGTACTCAATGCCTTGAAAGAAAGATAATTTCAGATAATAATCCTCTTCAAGGGGGCAACCTCTTTTTACCCCACCTAAATGTTCAAGTACAAGATGATTCAAAATGAAAATGTCTCCTTGGTATATATATAGGAGACTAGGAGTTATAATTACAACTAATGGCCTAAAGCCGACATAAATAAAATAACATTACTAATCTAAATTACAACTAATGGCCTAAAGCTGAAATAAATAAAATAACATTACTAATCTAATATGCCCCAATTAAGGGGTAATGAGCCAATATTAGGGCTTAACAAATGGAGGGAGAAGAAGGAGGAAAGATCTCCTCTGTTTCCGTAACATTATACTGTAAAAATCTATACTTGACTAACTTAGATTGTGGGAGTTGGAATACCAAGCTCGGTGAGGAGTGGTAGCTCGGCCTTGCAAGGTGATATGAGAGCTAGATGATTCTCTGGTCAGTGTGTGTGGCCCCTTTGCGGCTTAGTGGGGCTAAGGGGGAAGAAGAGTACCCCTAGCATTGGCTAGGAGGTATCGATGAAGTCTTATCGGTTGGAAAGTGAGAGTTGCAAGAAGTGCATGAGACAACTCAGAGCGGACGAGTAGGAAACGACACACTTTATTTATTTTTGCATGATAGATTGTAGTAGGATTTATGCTTGGATCTGCATGTTTAATTGGGTAAGCAAATTGATTTTCTTAGCGTTAGTAGATGATTGAATTTTTCCATAGCCGTTAGCTCGATGTTGGTCTTCTCATGGCCTTCGATTCTTAGGATGTCTTGAACACCCTGTGGTGTATTGATTTGTGAAGATTGTGGATTCTTTTTCCTTTCATACCTAGCTCATCAGTCCTCTCTTGAGCAGTCGGCCAGGAGCCTAATCTACGGTCGTCGCTTTGGCATTAATAGACCTATGGATCTCAGCGCCCTACTTGTATGTGCGTGGATTATGAGCAAAGGATGTTCCCATCAGTCGTCTACCTTTGTTATTGTCCTTGGATGATTGTTTGATTTCTTCATCTAGCAAAGACCTCTACGTATGGATTATATTGTGTCCATGTTGGTTTTTTCTTTGCGCCTTGGCTGATAGAATCCATGCGATCATTTCCATGACTTTTCCCATTGGATCATTGTGTTCTCTAACTGTTTTCTGCGTTGGATTGGTGTCCTGGTAATGTAAAATATTTAATTTCAGTTTGCATTTTTATATTGGTATCCTGGAATGTAAAAAAAGGGGGATTTAATTTCAGTCTTCATTTTTATGTTGGCATCCTGAAAATGGAAAATCAATTTAATTTCTAAGTCTATGCTTTTATATTTGTTACACTGAAATTGGATAAACGTTTGTGTAATTCTCGATCTGCGTTGTAATGGTATCCTGGAAATGGCCAAATGAATTAAATTCTCTGTCTGCATTTCGTTTTACTGATGGGGCGCTTTTTTCCCTTGTGGAATACCGAGTTAAGCATTAAAAATAACTGCTATTGGATTCCTATGAATGCCCACAAATTGCAATTAAATGACCTGTGCATATTCCTTTTGAATGAACATGATTTTTACCATTAAATGTGATTGAGTTTGTTGTTATTAACCACAAATTTGCCAAATAAATGATCTCTACATCTTCCTTTGAATTGCCCATGATTGTTTTTCATTCAATTTGTTACTGAGAATACTGTGGAATGCCCACATTTTTTTCTTTTAAAGGTGGACGGATATGTTGTTTATTTTCCCATGATTTTTGTCACTTAATTCATGACCGAGATGCTATGGAATGCCCACATTTTTTTCTCTTAAAGTTTGAATGATATGCGGTTGAATTGCCCACAATGTTTGTCATTTAATTTATGATCGAGATGCTGTGGAATGCCCATGTTTTTGTGTTTTAAAGGTTTACTGATATGTGGTTGAATTGCCCATGATTTTTTTCATTCAATTCATGACTGAGATTTCTATGGAATGCCCACGTTTTGTCTTTTAAAAGTTGACTGATATGTTGTTTATTTGCCCACGATTTTTGTCATTTAATTTGTGACCGAGATTTTTGTGCAATGCCCACATTTTTGCCTCTTAAAATTTGACTGAGTTGTTGTTTAATGCCCATTATTTTTCCATTTAAAAATGAGTGACTAAGTTCATTTTTGAAGGGACACAAATTGTCTAGTTAGAATGTTGATTGTGTTTGCTGGAATGGACACTAATTTTCCTTAAATGTTGACTGTGTTTGGGCTGGCAAATGACCACGAGTTCATCCTTACACAATTTTGTATTGTCCTTTTTATTCTCCTTCACATTGAGTGTACCCAACGTTCTCACTGCCAAACTTTAATTACTACAACGATGATGTTGGCCATGTTAATTGCCATGTTAATTGCAAACCATGTTAATTGCAATGTTAAATACTATATTAATTTGCCCTTATTAATTGCTAGGACAACTTCCACAACAATGTTTATGGTCAAAAGTTATGTTAATGATGATGTATATTGCTACAATGATGTTAATAGTCAGTAGATTAACTTCTTAATGTGAATAGAAAACTAGTTATTTTTGTTCTGAGTTACTAGATAGAAGGCTTGTGTAATTTAATCATTTACAAGTGTTGTAATCATAGCATTCACCATTGATATGGAGAAAGTGGTTATATATTGTATATTGATAGTTAGGTTTTAAATTGGGATTAATTCATAAAGTACTAATTAGATTATGATTAATGGTTAAATGAGATTAGTAAGTATTATTGATGAAGTTAAACCTGCTTATTTAAATTGTGGTTAATGTTTAAATTGTAATGCAGAGTTACCATACTAATTCATAATGAATGTTATTTGATTGAATTTAATGACTATGATGTAAAGTAGAATGGCCAATTGGATTTGCTAAATTGTGTCCACGAGTTGATATGTCAAAACCAAATTAAATTGAACTTGCTAAATTTCGATGGATACTCAACGTGAAAACAATTTGTATCTGTTTACTTGTTTAGACTTGATGAATGGGTCGGATGGTTGATGAAGCGTGACTTCCCTGGTAGTCCTCCTCTTGTGTCTCGTCGAACTTTTTTGCGAGGTGTGGGTATAGTCTCCACAATGGGTATTTGGTTTCTAGCGTCGGATTTATCTAGGAGTCCTCTCGGTCTTTGATAGGATGATGGTGCCAAGTTGTCCAGCAGCGTCATATCACACAGGACAACATGATTCTTGATGAGGGATCTGACATGCCCTATGGGATAGCGGTGAATGAGATCTTGGCTGGATTCGATGCGTCCTGAGTGAGTGTTGTCGGGCGTTGCCGAGGTTGCTTTTTGGCACATGGGTGGATGCCTTCGGGCATTGGGTTCGCGTGCCTTGAGGTTCCTAAAATCTTGTTCATATAGGCCATTGTGTTGGGATGGGGATGTTGTCCCTTATCTCATAATCCGTAATTAGTGTTTTTGTCGGATGGGTAGTCATTCCTCCATGTTATTCTATGCATGTTTAGCCCAGTCGCCCTTGTGCCATTATGGTGTCGTAGTTTCCTGTTTCTTGGGTTGCATGCTTATGTTCATCATCTGTTGCATGTTAAAGTTGTTTTTTTCGTTGCTTTCTTTCCTCTTAACTCTGCAGAACAAAAAAAAAGTTGCCTTATTAGCAGCTTGTAGTCATAACGAAGGATCTATTACATGTGGTATCAAAGTAGGTTCAAAAGGCTAGCGACTTGGGATCACTATGAACCTTTGTTTATATTATTTGATTATAATGTTGCTAATTTAGTTGGCTTGTATTCATGCAGTAATCATGGTTAGAGGCGTCATGAAGAAGATAGCCAGTGTTATGGGAGGCATGATGCATCCAGTCAGAATCTGATAGGTCGAAGACCATAGGGATGAAACGAGTTGTCAGGCCGAGATAGATAGCGATAAGGTGATGTGGTTGGTATGATGAGGTATTTTCAAAGTAGATTCCCGGTACGATCAGTTGTTTGGACAGAGATGTGGCTAGATCATCGACACCCCCTGAGGGTCCACCACATGCTCGATCAGTACTAATTGACATTCATCGTGGTAGGAGAAGGTCAAATTTCCTGTGTTCTTGAGTGCTCCGAACAATGGAGCCGTCGAGGCATGATTGGAGAATATGGAGATGTGATTTGCACTTCACAACTATGCCTCCAACATGAAGGGGTCCACATGATGGTATTTCAATTGAAGGAGCACTCTTCTATGGTGGAAGACTTATCCTACTATAGCTAGACATGGTCATCCCTAGGATGTGTCATGGGAGTGATGCGAGAGAGGTATCTATAGGAGGAATTCATTGAGTTTCAACTCAATGAGTTCAACACTGCTCTCAATGACGTCATCTGGTGCCAGTGAGGTTTTATGGAGTTGCTCCGATATGTTTTGCATCTTAACATGGAGAAACTTAAGGTCCACAACCGTGTTTGGCCTTATTGGAAACATCGATGCAATGGTTGGATTACGATACCTCAAACCTTGCATGAAATCATCTAGAAGGCCTTCATAGTAGAGGGGAGGAGCTTGTCCAACAAAAGGGTCAAAATGAGGACTCAGTGAGACCGACGGTAGTGTCATCACAGTGTACATCAACATGGAGGACACTAGCCAGACTTATGCATGGATATTGTGGCTTCCAAAGAGAACCCACTTTCACTACACCTCATTGACCCGGTCCAGCTAAAACATACACCCTTGCTCGAAGGACCACAGCATCAACAACAAATTCGACCGAATAAGCAACAATTTAGACCTATCTAGCAGAATAGGCCAGTATTCCAGGAGACCGGTGGGGCGTCATCTTCTACTTTAGGTACCCGGACTACTGGGTCGAAGAAGGGTTGATGGACGTGTGTTGAGCCACACTACCAGCGCGACTAACCTATGGAGAGGACTAGAGCGTATATGGATCATCTAGGCCCTATCTTGGGAAGTTGAGAAAGCCCTATCAGTTCAATCAATCAAATCGAATAACCGCTAGGAAGAGCACCGATCCACTATTCTCGAGGCGTTAAGTACAAATCATTGACTGAACCCTTAGTATTATTTTGATAGATCCTGATTCTACCAAGAGTTTCATTTAGGTGTCATGCTAAAAATGATTAGGTAAAAAGGCCTTTCGAAAAGGATGAGTTTAGCCCGTGAGATGGCTTTGAAGGCAAAATAGAAGTTTGGTGGAAAGGTTATGGGTTGTACCCTTAACTTGGGAGAGTTATTTCTAGGGCCAACCTATGTGTCATGATCTTAGGATATTATGTTGTCGTGATTGGTATGGAATGGTTGAATCAAATGAGGTGATACTCAGGCGCAAGACAAAACAATCAATCTTGGTTGATGATGAGGGGAAAATATGCGTGATTGTAGGACAAAAACAAGGAACACGGGGTTCATCTCTTCCTTATAGATATGGAAGAGCATGTGCAAAGGTGTAGATTATGTGATCCTTACCGTTCCTTGAGAAGAATGTGAAAGTTATAGAACACCTTGCGATTGGTGAGAGTTTAGAGACAACATTTTCCGGAGGGAGTTACCTGGGATGCCGCTGTAGAGGGTATTGGAGTTTACTATAGACCTAAAGCTAGGGACTGAACCACGTCGCTTGAATATATATAGGATGTATTGACGCCTGATTTATAGGAGTTGAGAATGAAATTGAAATAATTGTTGGACCTAGGGTGATATGTCCAAGTGTGTCATCGTCGCGATAATGCCTATTATTTTCATATGAAATAAGGATGGATAAGTGGAGGCTTTTACATTGACTGCTCGTCATTTTAAAGAAACTATCAAGAATGTCTGTATCCATTGCGAGGATTGATGCGATTCGATAAAATGAAGGAAGCATAGCGATGTTACTCAAATATCAAAATTCGCGATCGGAATACCATTAGTTATGGATTAAAGGATGATGTCCCTAAGACCACCTTTAAGATGAGTTTGGACGGCTACAAGTTTATTGTTTACCTTTTGGACTGTCGAACACCTCAGGGGTATTCATGATTTTGATGAGCAGGGTGTTTACTGAGTACTCAGACAAGTTCATCCAAGTATTCTAGGTAATGATATTTTAGATTTGCTACTCGGATATTGAAGAGGAATGGCGAGCAGTTATGCTTGGTACTACAGTATTTGTGAGAGCACAAATTGTATAGGAATTTGTCCAATTCTCATTTTATCAATCGAAGTTCAATACTTGGGGCATCATCTCAAGAAGGCTCGTCATGGATCCAAGAAAGGTCGAGGATATTATGGAATAGCTTGCATCGATGAATTTCTCCCGGAAGTTACATAGCATGGGTTTAGCGGGATATTATTAATGATTCGGCAAGGGATTTTTGAGATAGCAAATCCGATCATGGAATTGCAAAGAAAAAACAAGAAGTTTGTTTGGACTAATAAATACGTGAAAGAATTTCAAAGGAAGGCTCAAGGAGTTTTTTCAACAACACCGATACTAAAGGTCCTAACATGGGCCTTGAGACTTCTTGGTATGCCTTGAGGGCATCAAGGAAGGATTAAACAGTCCTGATGCAAGATGGACAAGTGATCCCTTACATCTCGAGGAAACTAAGAGGCATGAGGAATTATGTAGCATGATTTGGAGTTATTATGCATCATTATATACCTTGAAGGTTTGGAGAACCTACCTTGTTGGATGAAAATTTGAGCGAAATACTACGTAAAGGAATACAACACATATTCACGAAAAGTGACACGAGCATACGCGACAACGGTGTTGGTACGATTTCTTAGAATGGAGCTAAGATTACTTACATATAAAAGGAACAATGAACCCAGTGGCAGATGCAGCGAATTAGGAACCATCTGTCTCTTTAGTGTGCCTCTGAGACGAATCCTCTGAAAATATTCTAACTTTCACAGTGACAATGGTAGGTACAAAATAGGTGAGGGTTTTATGGGATAAAACCGATGATAGTACCAAGATTCCCTAAGTATTTACATTTGAGGTTAAAATGGTTACATTTTACTGAATGATGATTTGAGAGTTTGATCATAAATGAGGCTCATGAAGTGTACATGAAACACCTCACTTGATCGAAGATGAGGAAGACAGCTAACCCCTCCATTATTCATGCAGGAAGAGAATGAAGCTGAGATATAGTCAACTATGTGTCTAGATATATAGGATGTCAGTAGGTGAAGGTTGAAAATAGACATCTACACTTAAATTCTACTACAACCATATGCTATTCGAATAGAAGTAGGAGGTTATTTTGATGGTTTTTATTGTTGGATTGCCATTGGCGACAAGGAGACCCGCGACTCAATTTTGTAGAAATGCAACCTATGAAAAGAGTGCTCACTTTATTCTACATGCATCACGACTTATCAGCACCTCACAAACTAGAGTTTTCATCGATTGATATTGTGAGTCTACATAAGAAGTGCCTAAAGGATTATATCTATCAGGATCAATATTTCTTGGATGATTTGGATACGGCTTTACAAAGGGCCTTGGGAACCCAACCAACTTTGATGCTGCGTATCGCAGAAAGAATGATAGGTAGGCGAATGAACAAGGCGGACCTTGGAGGAGATTTTTGCGATATGCGTGATGGACCAACAAAGCAGGAAGAATTATTTCTCGCGGTGGAATTCAGTTATAACATTAGTTATCAAAGCACCATTCATATGGTGCCTTTCAAGTTTCTTAACAGGTGACCATGTCAGATATCTTTGAGTTGGGATCGGCTTGAGGGATAGAGTCCACGGAGGGACTAAGTGATCGAGGAAATGGAAGGCAAAATGAAAAAATAAGACAAAATTATGAAACCCGCGAGGATCGGCAGGAAGAGTTGTAATAGATGCGCACCATTCAATAGATAGCCATGATTCTGAGGTCGGTGATCAATTCTTCTTACAGGATTAAACCACATAAGAGTTTGATCCATTTGGAAAAGGAAGCCGACTCTCTCCTAAGTTCATGGGACCTTTTGATATTGTGGAGAGAGAAAGGGCTACTAGCCTATCGACTATCCTTGCCCGATTCTTTGGGGCATATGGCTTGATGTTTTCAAGCATGTATCTGTTTTGGGGCATTATATTAGTGATCCTTCACGTGTTATTGACATGAGTTCTTTGCGAATTCATAAGATGAGAGAATGCGGTTTAGTATCACGCTTTATCTGGATGATACATTCAATAATCGAATAATTAGTCGAGGTCGCGAAAGTCGATGGGAATATTCTTAAATTAACTTTCGGCGACAGGAGGCATATGATATAATATTAGTTTCTATTTTGTTTGATAGATAGACTTATGATCTTATGGTACACGATGACATTGAAACTGGCATATCTTGTGAAACTTTGGGATGAAGTTTAGACTAAAAGGAGTTGTATGTAACATACGCTCTTGCGCACTAAGAAGAACTTATTAACCGAGGACACTTGCTGCAAGTGATCTGAATTATTATATAACAAAAAATTGATCATGATTATTATGAGGCGTTATAGGTTGATGACATGTTATTTCTTGCATTGACATAGACAAGTTCTAATGATTTGAGTTTCTTGGAGTGTGGAGGATTTTGGGACCTTGAGAATTACCTTAGGCATCGATGGAACCTCTGCACTCTAGAGAGCGAATTAGAAGTGAACTAATGGGGTTTGATTATTGTTTTACATGTAGTATTAGTGCATCTGATTAGATGATATGATATGTATATATTTCTAACATGATTCATCGATGATGCAGGATGATGATATCTGCCGACCGGACTGACATGTAGTCACGGTCATGCTCGACTACTAGATATGTTGAGGAAGAGGAGTGTGGACATCATCCATACAACCTACTAGCACTCCCTCACGTGGCTCGAGCTGAGTTAGCGATTACTGATTGAGGAAGGGACCCACAATGTCATGAGAAGACTCTGTGATCCTCCTTGATGATTCCTGAGAACTGCAATAATGTGGGGGCCTTATTCTTTAGAGTCCTTAGTCTCCCACAGGATTCACCTAGTGGAGGTATTGACTCTAGGGTTTTTGATGTCTACCAAGTTAGTCAAAGAGGTGAGTAGTGTCACTTGCTTGGAGGCATGTGGTGCATCCACAGAAGAGCATTGGAGCCAGAGAAACATAAAGGGTGAGTGGCACCCTTGGGCACCTAGATGCGTTTTGAAGGAGGCCTGCGTCGTGTAATTCATTTTAATAGAAATCAATAAATCTAGATGGCTTAGGACAATAAAGTGTTAGGGAAGATTTCCAAACCTTTCCCTAAAAAATGTGTCACTTCGCCTAGGAAATTAAGTTCTAGGTCTAATCTTTGTTGGTAAATTAAGAGCACAGCTTTTATAAATAATAAATAAATAATAAAGATAATCTTCATTAACCTTGTGACAATAAGGGATAAGCAATAAAAGTGTTTTAAAAAAATCATTGGGATAAAATTTAAAAAGAGGGAATAATTGTTTTATTTTATTAGGATAATTTAAAAATATATATTTATTAAAAAGGGAGAAAGGGAAAAAGTTAATTTCTACACCTACCAAGTTGAGTCCTAAATGAAGCGAGGAAAAAGGGGAATTCTAAAATAATTGGGAAACTAGGAAGGGGAAACATAAAGAAGCAGAGGAAACATAGGGAAAAAATAAGAAGTCAAACCCAGTAAAGTATCTACCATTAAGGTTTTTCTAATTTAAAACTAAACTAACAAATTAATAATGGGTAAAGTCATTAAAACATGTAAGGAAATATGGGGGCACCTAGGAGCGAATCTAGGAATTTGACTCTGGAGTGAATTGAGGGAAATAGGGTAAATAATTAATTAATGAAATCAGTTTGAGGAATGTAAGAGGGGATGGGTGACACTTGTATGGGAGGAATTTTTAGGAACAATTTATTAAACTTATTAAATAAAATGGGATTTTGGGAAGGTAAAGTAGTTTGAAACTCTATATAATGGAGGGAGGAGAAGGAGGAAAGATCTTCTATTTAAATAGTATTACGATGTATAAATATATACACTTAGTGACTTAGCTTGTGGGAGTTGGGATACCCATCTCGGTGAGAATTGGTAGCTCATCCTTAAATTAGGCTGGGAGATAGTTCATTCTCTAGTCAGTGTGTGTGGCCCTTTTTTGGCTTGAGGGGATAAGGGGAAGAAGAGTACCACTAACATTCGTTGGGAGGTACCAATGAAGTATCATCCCGGTTGAAATATGTGGTGCCGCACGAAGAGCATGGGACAACTCAGAGCAGGCGAGTAGTCAATGATACACTTTCTTTATTTTTTCATGGTAGATTGTAGTGTGGTTGTGCTTGGATCTACATGTTTAATTAG
Organism: Picea sitchensis; assembly: GCA_010110895.2. Classification (NCBI taxonomy): domain Eukaryota; kingdom Viridiplantae; phylum Streptophyta; class Pinopsida; order Pinales; family Pinaceae; genus Picea; species Picea sitchensis. The sequence goes on along the minus strand of SNQJ01S0155947.1, from coordinate 11,209 downwards.
GTAAATAAATTGATTGTCTTAGCATTAGTAGATGACTGCATTTTTCCATAGCATATAGCTTGATGATTCATATTCTAGTAGCCTTCACTTGTTGGCATGTATCGCCCGGCTTCTAGTGTATTGATTTGTGAAGAGGCTGTAGATGTTTTACCTTTCATCCCTATCTCATCAGTCCTTGCACAGAGAAGTGGACCTGAAGCCCTGATCATATGGAGTACGTCACTTCTATGTTAATAAGACCTACAGTCTAAACACCCTTCTTTTGTGCATGGATGATGAGAGAAGGGCGTTCCATCAGCCGTTTACCTCTGTTATTAGCCTTGGATGATTGTTTGATTTTTCCATCTAGAAAATACCTATGTGTATGGATTATCTTACATCTTCTTTTTCTCTGCTTCATGATAGAATCCACCACCAATCATTTCACAGCTTTTCAATTGGTCTTACATTCTCGGTATTGCATTGTATTGGTGTCTTGGTAATGTAAAATATTTAATTTCGGTGTGATTTTTATTTGTATCCTGGAATGTAAAAAAAGGGGATTTAACTTCAATCTACATTGTTTTATGTTGGCATCCTGAAAATGAAAAATCAATTTAATTTCTAGATTTGCATTTTTATATTTGGTACATTGGAATTAGATAAACATTCTGTGTTAATTCTCAGTCTACGTTGCTGTGGTATCCTGGAAATGGTCAAATGAATTAAATTCTCCGTCTGCATTTTGTTTTACTAATGGGGCAATTGTTTCCCTTGTTGAAGACTTAGTTAAGCATTAAAACTTATTGCTATTGGATTCTTGTTAATGCCCATGGTGCACATAAATGACCTCTAGCGTCTTCCTTAGAATGTCGATCGATTTTTACCATTAAATGTGGCCAGGGTTGTTGTTATAACCACAAAATTTGCTAGAGAAATGATCTGCATCTTCTAAAGCGTATGAATTTGCCCATGATTTTTTTTCATTTAATTCATGACTGAGAATGTTGTCGAATGCCCACGTTTTTGGCTTTTAAAGGTGGATGGATATTCTATTTATTTGCCAAATTTTTTTCATTTAATTCGTGACCGAGATGTTGTGGAATGCCCACATTTTGTCTTTTAAAAGGAAGGTTAGAATGATATGATTGGTGCCCATGATTTTGTCGATCAATTGACCAGAATCATTGTAGGTACCCACATTTTTCTTTTAAAATTTGATTGATATGTTGTTTATTTTCCCATGATTTTTGTCATTCAATTCATGACCAAGATTAATTAATGGGAATGCCTTTTATCACACAAAATTTGATTATTATATTTGTTTTATTGCCCGCGATTACATCATTTAATTAGTGATTGGGTCTTGTGGAATACTTATATTTTGCTTTTTAAAAGTTGACTGAGTTGTTGTTTAATGCCCATAATTTTTCCATTTAAAAATGGGTGATTGAGTTTGTTGTTGAAGGGACACAAATTTACTATTTAGAATATGATCATGCATTTGCCTAAGTAAACCTAGTAAATTACCTTAAATATTAAATACGTTGGGTTATCAAAAGACCACAAATTGATCATTCCGCAGTTTCTGTCCTTACTATTCTCACTACATTAAGTGTACCCAACATTCCTCCTTTGCCAAACTTTAATCCACTACAACAATGAAAGTATGTTAATTACCATATTAATTGCAATGTTAAATACTATATTGGTAATGTATTAATTGCTAGGATAAAATGACAAAGCGATATTAATAGTCAGCGTAAGTATGTTAGTGATGATGTATATTGCTGCATCGATGTTAATAGTCAACAAATTACCTTCTTAATGTGAATAGACAACTAGTTATTTTGGGTACGGTTACTAGATAGAAGGCTTGTGTAATTTAATCATTTACAAGTGTTGTAATAGTAGAACTCACCATTGATATGGAGAAGGTGGTTATATATTGTATATTTATAGTTAGGTTGTAAATTGGGATTAATTCAGAAAATGCCCAATTAGACTGTGATTAATTATTAAATGAGATTAGTAAGTATTGATAGTAGAGACAAACACCTTTATTTAACTTGTGGTTAATGTTAAATTGTAATGTAGAGTTACCGAATTGATTCGTAATGAATGTTATTTGATTGAATTTAATGAATATGGTGTAAAGTAGAATGTCCAATTGGATTGTATTAATTGTAAATCAGTTGATAAGTTAAAAAATAAGTCCATTTAGACTTCATACAGAATTTAGATGGCTACTCAATATCAAAGAACTGTAATTGTTGACTAGTTTAACAGACTTGATGAATGAATTAGGGTGATTTGTGAGAAGCATGACTTCCACGTGTCGTTCTCTGTCTCGTTGACCTTTTGTGCAAGGTGTGGGTGTAGACTCCTTTATGGAGTGATACCGGTTTATAGTGCGTTGGATTTATCTAGAGTCCTTGGTCCTGATAGGATGAGTGGTGCCAAGGTTGTCGACATGTCTATCACCTAGGGATAACATGATTCCTGATAAGGGGATCAAGGGATGCCCTCGGGAAGCGTGAGAGCGAGATCTTGGAGTGATTGTGTTAGTGAGTGTTGTGGTACGTTAGGTGCTTTTTAGTAGCATGGGTTGAACACCTTGGTGTATTGGGTTATTGTATGTGAGGGTTCTTGTCTGCTGATTACCGTCTAGTTTGTTCTTGTGTTATTAGGTGATGGGAGTTTGTTTTCCCTTATCACCGTGAGTCGTAGTCATCTTTGTGTGGTAGTCAGCCATCCCATGTTGATATGTGGATGTTTTACCCAATGCCCTTGTGCTGTGTGGCTGGTGTCATGTTGCTTCAATATCCTACGAGTTGCATTCTTCTATTCATCATCTGTTGTGTGGTCAGAGACCATTTGTCATTGCCTTCTTGCCTCTTAACTCTTTAAAAAAAAAATAAAAATTACACTTTTGCTTGGCTTGTGTGAGTAAATGTGAAGAGATCTGTTACAAGAACATTCACAAGACAAGTTAATCAATGCATGAGAGAAAACTACTTACTAACCAGTCCTTCCACAACATAATTTAAGGAGTAGTGTAGTTGACATCATTCGACAATTATTCCAATGGCGCTCGCGAAATACACTATCGAAATGATCGTGCGTTATAATAAGTTATTTGGCTTAAGAAGTAAATAACCAAAACCATTCAATACATTGAGCTTTCATTGCCCGCCAGAAGAAAAATCCCAACGATCAATCATTTCCTTAAATTGTGATTATGCCTGAAGGCGAGTGGAGTGAAGCCTAATATCTTAACAACTCACACCTCAATGCACCAATGGAAGACCAACGCGTACTCAGTCCTAGTTATTCCTTCCACGCATTTTGGAAAAATTAAACGTCACCTGAAACAATGCAAGTGCTTGCTGCGTGAAGGGAACCCGAGACTAAAACGCAAACTCAGAGAATGACAGGAGTAAAATAAATTCATATCAAGGCTCACGGGCCTGATGTGAAGGGTTACTGTAAAAAGTTAAGAGAAGGAAATGAAAAGAGAATAGAAATATGAGAATCTCCACCACAGAAGTAGCAATCCGAAAGTAATAAATACAGAAAGGAATCCAACGGAAGCGCATCCTAGTTAAACTATACGCAGAGAAGGTGGACGTGAGGTTGCTAGGAAAAACCAAAACAAAGGAATGCCAGGACTCCTTCAATTGCGCACGCCCTGGGCATCACAAGTTTTAAAGCTAGGTGTGAACATAATTATAAAATCCCCAGTCGCCAGGTCTCTTTCTCACTTTCACATGCAGGAAGGAACATAATTTTTTGCTGTGTAAACAGCAAAAACGACAAGCAGAGTAACGAAATTGATAAGTTTAAAAAGGCCCCAAAAATCAAAGTGAAAGATGATTCTATCCACTGATCAAAGCACGGATATCCTGGGAAACTTAACCGATTGGATGAGAGAAAAATAAAAATGAAAAGGGACAACGAATTCGGATTATCAAGCTGCATTAAACAAGAAAAATGCAACATAAAACGTTTGTTGGGAGACAGAAAGCTAAAGGTTGGGTAAAAAGGAAACATAAGGGTAATCCATTTTTGGCTTAGCCTAAATAAGAACTAAGGGTTGGGTGCAATTCTGAGGCAAGGCGCAATCACGAAGAAAACGCCGATAGTGAAAACACTAATACGACGCATATCACTCCCCACATCGATGAGTTATGTGTGGCAAGGTCGGAGTTTTGTATAGTGGAAGTCCTCGGAAGGTTAAGAGAAGACCTTGTCGGTCTATATTAAGGTAGAGGGACGAATTATCTGGTTACAAGGAGAAGTAAATAAATCTCAAGGAGACCCCAGGGATGGGAAGAAGATGACTAAACATCCTACATACAATCAAAACTTGAAGGATAGAAGGCTAGAAGTTTTCGTTACACAATAATACCGACAATTTAATCAATTGAAATAAGGGTTCTTCTATATTTAAAGACATGGCAACAAACTACACCTATAATACAATATCCCTTTTTAAAAGAATTGCAAATAAAAATACCATTCCTCACACCTGAAGCGATCCGAGCCGTTGATTCATCAACATATAAAGCTGTATGTAAAATTTTCTAAAATTACCGATGAAAATTTAAATGTGTGTACCATAGCGGAAACAAAGAATCTGAAGTTGTTGTCACACGCTTGTGCTTCATCCATATTGTTGCTTTCTAATCGTTGAGACCTCAATGATACCTCCAAAACAACGCTAAGGTTACTCTTCTTCCACCTTAGCCCACCGATCCCCAAAGGGGTCACAGACACTGAACAAGAGATCAACTAGCTCCCAGCTCACCCTGCAAGGTCAAGCTACCACTCTTTGTTCGAGCTGGGCATCCCAACTCCAACAAGAGAAAAATTTGTCAAGAAAAATATGGAAACATAACCTTATGCTTGCTCGTTGTCCTCATACCCCTTATCTACCATTTCTTTTATAGAGTTCTTCTTATTGACACTTTCATTTTCACATTAAATTCATTTTATTAAAAATTAATTGGTAAATATTCTCCCCCATAGCACACATGTCGCTCAATCCCTTAGTTGCACTAGAATTTTTATTTATTTAATTAAATTAAATTTCAATTCCCTCCCCACCTAAAGTGTTCCTAAAAACGCTCCTTTCTATCCCTTTATTCCCTAAATTTTATTTAATGACTGACACCCTTCTTAATTTTAGTTGAGTTCATTTTTTGGAAAGTTCTCTAGACTAGATACCCTTCTTCCACATTCATTTTGTATTTAAGTTTCCACTTTTTGGTCTAAGTTCTGAATCAACAAGTTTTTCACATATGTAATTAAATTTTGGATAAATTCTTTCTCATTTAATTTATAAAATTTGATTTTTTTCTTCATCCTTATTAGCCCTGATTAATTAATTTGTATTCTGCATATCCTACTTAGACCTAGACTTCAATTTCAACTAGGCTTAGAAAAATTTTAAGGGAGAAATTTTATAATTAATAAACTTTAATCATACAACATTTATTTAAGGTTGATCAAGTCAAAATGAGATATTGTTTTCTAGGTACCTAGGTTCATTTACTCTGATTTTTTAAAACCATGACGTGCCCTTCAAGATGCACTTTCGTGTTCCAAGGGTGCCACTTGCCTTCATTCATGTTTCCTTCATGCGACATGCCCTTCAATATGAACTTCGTGCTCCAAGTGTGGCACTTGCCTTTACATTCTCCAAGGTGTCCCTCACCTTTTGAATGATTTTGGTGAATGTCCAACCCTTGAAGTGAATACTCCGTTAGGTGACCTTTTCAAATACTAAGGGACTCTAAGGAATAAGTACTACGCGCTGCACCCCTTAGAATCTTTGTGAGCAATTTTCTTAAATGCCATCCGCGACATCGTGGATCTCTCGAACTAAGTAATCATTAACCCTATATAGTTCCGAGGAGCCATGATAAAGTCTTCTGGAAAAGGACTTTAGTAAAGGATACTTCCACACCTCTCCCCTCAATGTATGGTTTGATTTAGAGTACATGACCTTTAATCAAATGTAGTCTGAGATTAGCAATCAATGTCCTTTGCATCCATCAACAAAACATGTCATCTATCCATAAACAACGTCATAATATATCTCATCATATGTCACATATGAAATAACAAAATACTCAAACCATAAAAAATCAACTCCTTGACTTGATCTGGTCCAATGGAGTCCATCGATGCCATTAACATCCTAAATTAGTCAAGAGTCTTGCACACTCTTGAGAGCTATTCGGGATAGGTTTGGTACTTAGTACTTTCGAGTTTTGAGTATAAAGCATTTGAAGGATGTCTATCATTATCTTTATTTGACCTCCCCTTGTGTTTACAATATTAAATTTCTCTTATGCATGCGGACAATCTTCTTTTTATTTTCTTGATCCAACAAATCTTTAGTTTCACAACTATGATGGATGTGAAATTTTGCTTATCTTTTTCAAATACATGAAAAGAAATGTGTGTTCTTTAGTCATCTCTTACGAATTCCTTTTAGAAAACAATTCTTTTTTATTTTACTGCAATTTGTATCTTTATTTGAATACCAAAATGGACTTTATTAGAGTCCTGCATTATTCTCAAATTTTAGAATCCCAAGAAAATATTAAAATAAAGAGAATTACCACCTCTATAAAAATGCGGGGGGATTTGTAGCTGATGCGATTGTCATTTTCATTCCTAACAGATTCAAGCACTGACAATAGTTAAAAAAATTGAAAACTCTAAAGTGGTGTGAACATTATACTAAACATAGATAAAATAGATACTTAGTAGATCAGTTATCGAAATGATTAATAATAGTAGCATATACAATTACTGTGTCGTTAAACGAATTTATAGGTAAGACATTTCTTACTAGCGATTATTCATGACTCAATTTTTTGATAAAATTTGATTAATCTGAAATATAAATATTAATGATAACATACATTATGTAAGGAATATATGTTTTAGAGGAATATTAATGTATTCTTTTCAATACAATATGTTCAAATACATTATTATTAATATTTGATTCACTCAATTTTTCGTCTCTCCTCTGGTACTTGAAAAAAATCAAATCGTACTACTTTGTCTCTATTCTAATTTTTAATTGATTTTGATAAGTTAAATTTAATTAATAATAAACATTGAACACAATATTAACATCAATTTCATAAAATAAATTTATAGGTAAGAAATTTTTCATATATTAATCTATTATTGATGAATTCAACCTCCATCATTTAATGAAATTTTAATACAATATATAAAATAATAATATAAATATTTTTTGTTTCTTTTCTAATTCATAATTTATTTTGATCATTAAAATGGTAAACCTAGACTTAATAATCAAATATTTTCTCTTGTGGACTTTAAATGATGACGACTTCCTATAATAAAATATAGTCGTGTAATGTAGACACAATATTAACATCAATGTCATTAAATAAGTATATAGTAAGAAATTTTCCATATATTAATCTATTATAATACTCAACATAAAAAATATTAGTTACTATGACAATATATAAAATTGTTATAGTAACAAACATATTGGTATCATGTCTTTCAGTAAGCACTTTTATAGCTCACTCTAAGATGGTGTCAATTTCCTAGACTTACTATAGTAACTCAACATTGAGAGTGAGTTGCTATAATATTCAAATTATAACTAAAATCAAAGGTTAATAATAGTAATAGACATTAATTATTGTCACGTGGTTGTAGCTCAATTAGTTGGTGTGGGGAGTTTTCTCCTTCCCACTCGGGTTCAAAGTCTCATCTATGTGACATGTTTCTCTCTATGAGCCAATATTCTCAAAATTATTGACCCTACTATGTTCTTCATATTTTGGGGGATTTGTTTCATTTATATATTTATAATGATAAATTTTATCCACAAATATGGTGAGCATATACATAAAATTAATTAGACAAACATTTCTATAATTCCTCAATTTGAGAAAAAACAAAATCTTTTAATTTTTGTTCAAATTTTAGATCCATTATTTCTGATTGAGATCCATTCTTTTACTTAACACACATGTTAAGATGTAACTAAATCAAGATCCATTGTTTTGATCTAGATCCAGTTAACTTTGAATAGAAATATAAATAATAATAATAATGGAAATGAATTATAATGATACAAGAGAGTTTATAATGACACCTTTATAACAAAAAATGGTGAATATACACATTCATAGTGAATTAAGTGATTTTTTAATGCATCAGATTTGGGAGATTGCAATTTGGTATTCAAATTAGAATAATGGTAACTCGAATGTGAGTTGTAGAGCCATATATCATAATTGATTAGATGTTTTTTAGGGTGAACATGAATCAAATTTATTTTTTCAGGATATTATTATAGTTTTACTGTATTGCTGCTAGCGAGAAAACCCCCCTTTATATACAACAGGTTTCGGAATGTAGGAAGCTCTATTAACCGTTTAAAAGTCAATTAATTCTCTAAAATACACCAAACATACCAAAGCTAATATAAAAGAAAGAAAAGAAGTAAAAGGATGTCAGGCAACTATACCTCTAATCCCATGTACGGTGATGACCTCCTCATGCTTGAAAGTTACACTGATTGCACACCTCCTCCCAAGGATGACATGCATCCAAATATTGACAAACATAAAAATATAAGCATGTTATTCCATATATGAGTTAGGGTTATATGTTATAATTCCAAGCATAAATCAATAAAAGTATTCAAAACACCATCAGTTTGGGATAGGAAAATGCAATTCTTTTATTAATAACACAAAGATTATACCTTTACAATCTAAGTCTCCCACCGTTCCACAAACGTGGTCCAGGATCCTCTTCACCAAAATGCAAGTGCACCTTGTATGAACTGCTCTGTACAGACAATACAGTATCTTCTTGGGAAGTGAATATAGGTTAAATGGAAGAAAGAAGGGGCTAATGATGGAATGTGGTAATTTCTCTCAAAACAATATATCTTGCGTAAGGGAGGGAAGTTAAATTATTGTAGGTTTCATTGTTCTTATTATTATATATGAAATGAGACCCTAACACCTCATTTTATGTGAAAAATGATAGTTGGTCGGTTGGGATGGGATCTGGAATCATTAGTTAATTATCAATGTTTCTCAAGTGGTGCTCAATGGTGTCATATTTTAAGAGGAATAAACTCAACAATGCTTTGGCAAAAAATGAAAGTAAAGAGGGCCAATGGCCATGTATGCATGTGTAGAAATTTAGGGTTATAATAGATGGCTCCTAATGTGTGAGGTCATAAAGAGAATATGATAGCTGGAAATATAAATTACTGAAATGTCTGCCAATATATATGAAATCAGAGTGTGACCTGGGACTATAGTTCGAGAGGTGCCATCTGTAGAAAAACAATTGTCTCTCTGAGGTGGGATACCTGCTCAGGATGAATAAATCATGGTTGCAAGTAAAATACATTTTATATCCATATCCTTACTTAACTATATAAAGTGTAGCCACAGGCTGTACACAGTAGATACACATCTCAAAACCAAATATATATAAATATAGTATCCATCTTCAAGAAGCTGTAGTGACATGATGGCTGGAGATGAGGTCTTCATAGCTTAAGAAAAAAAAATATATTCCAAAACTCAGGTAGAGATATGTGAGTGCATAAATCACTACCTAAAGGTCTTCTAATTCTTCCAGGAAATACAAGAATCTCGATGATCAGGCTTAAAATGCTTTGTCGATTTTGAATCCGGGGCTGTTTAGCCTCTCCAGGATGGCCGACTCATGAGGTCAGGAGACAAACTATTAGGAAAGGCTGACTTAGGTTGGGTAAAAATTCCATTGAAAAAACAACAGAACATGATCAGACTCAGGAGCATGGCATTGACATAGAAGTTCATGATGCAGGAGGCAGCACAAAGTCTCCATATGTTTGGAACAATGCAAGCAAATGGAGGAGGACACAAATCTGTGTATTGAGAACAACTTCTTAAGGTCATACTGGATTCCCATTATTGACGAACAAATTGAAGGTCCTTGCTTTTTCCAAGGGAGACTCTTTGTGATGCCAAAACAAAATGCATATATCCCATCCCTCTTTTTGGGATATATTTGATTTTTTTGTCTTTTAATTTTTAAAAAGAGATTGGAAAGAATAAAAAAGAATGCTATGTTACAGAGGGAGGAATGAGTGTCACCAAGAAATCATGTGTTCCAGGAACAAGGAACACATAATGCTTAGATAAGGAGGCATGTGTAGGAAAATGACACTCAGGGAAAATTCCTCCCATGGGTCAAGGTGTCGAGTCACAGAGGCAAAGTGCTACAAGAGTTTTTGTATAAGACATGCTTCAAAGTTTCAGCTGAGAGAAACATGGAGTGCGACTTGATGGGCCAAAAAGACATAGATATGCAAAATGTGATTAAGAAGAGACATCAATGAAACCCCTTCAAGTATATAGTTTTAATGAGCCCATATAGTGAGATCGATATTTTTTTCTACATTTTAAGAGTCTGAAAAAACATAAAGAGACTCCATGGAGTATATACTCTTTGTGATGCCAAAACAAAATACATATATCCCGTCCCCTCTTTTTGGGATATTTGATTTTTTTGTCTTTTTCAATTTTTTAAAGAGATTGGAAAAGAATAAAAGAATGCTATGTTACAGAGGAGGAATGAGTGTCGCAAGAAATCATATTATTTCCAGGAACAAGGAACACACTAATGCTTAGATAAAGGAGACATGTGCAGGAAAATGACACTCAGGGAAAATTCCTCCATGGGTCAAGGTGTCAGGTCGCAGAGGCAAAGTGCTACAAGGATTTTGTATAAGACATGCTTCAAAGTTTCAGCTGAGAGAAACATGGAGCCGACATTAGGCCAAAGACATAGATATGCAAATGTGATTAAGAAAGACACAATGAAACCCCCTTCAATGTAGTTTTAATGAGCCCATATAAGGTAAGATCGATATTTTTTTCACATTTAGAGAGTCTGAAAAAACATAAAAGAAGACTCCATGGAGTACCTTTTTCAAAAATAGTCAAGTCGGTTCGAAAAAGGGGTAAACTTGCACCAAAAATATGTCTATTCAAAACCATTTTAATGACTGTGACAAAGACAATATCACACGGAAATCTTTTCAATTTTAAGGAATCTGAAAAGATATTAACTATGGACTCACCACATTTTTCTAGATTCAGTCCCCTTAGCCCGAAAAAGTATAAAATTAACTGGGGAGAACTCTCCC
>SNQJ01S0155946.1:36672-57048 GCA_010110895.2 Picea sitchensis | reverse complement strand
TTTTTTTTTTCCAGATCCAACAGTCATGAGGGCTCGCCTTCCCTCCCGAACGGATCCTAAGGTTCTAACACCATTGGTGTAAAGACCTGTCTCCCTGTGGTCATAGACCATACCAGCTACGGTTTCACAACATCGCTAAACCTCCTGAGCTTAACAACTCGTCAAGTATCTCCTTGACGCTTCGGAGCAAACCAGGGTCCGAAATTGGTCCTCCCGACTCAATTTCCCCTCGCACTCTCAGTCCAAAGACTGCTCCACTGGCCCATCTAGGCTCAGTGTCGAAACCTTCGCTCTGATACCAATTTGTAGTGTACCTTTTCACTACCGAGGTTTCCAAACTTCTCAGTTCCATTCTATACATGGTATTTTACATAATTCGTACAGACATTATAAGCACATGCATTTAACAAGTAAACACACTTAAATCTTAGAGTATTCATATGATTTATTGCCATAATTAACAATCAATAGCACTTCATACTAATTCATTTACACAGCTGAAAACATGATAATATATACAGCATAGTCATGTGGAAATGTGATAAGAACATAATTCAAATACTTATCTTTTAACAACTGTAGAAATCACCAACCAAGTGCAGGCCTTCCACGAACCTCCCAGCCTTAGACTACACTGTTCATCATCTCAACAATGGGTCACCCCCGAGCTGGGACCAAGCTCCACCCCAAGGCAAGGAATCCTAGGCTAGGTTGAGGTTACAGGGAAGACATCACACACAACCACAAGGAAGAATGCTCTCCCAGGAATCTCCCATGCTCACTTCCCACAAACCCTCATTCCTCACATGCATGTTCCACCCCAGGAGAGTGCACCTTCTCTGTCACCTGGACAGTCCTTCGACTTCCAGTCTCCCTTACCTTGGGTTACAGGAACAGACCAGACCGGAAGTCTCTGGGTTCTGTAGCAGCTACAGGGTTCCTTCCAGGAGCTCTCTCCTTCCTCTGCGCACTCTCTCACCCGGAGGAGTCGCTCACAGGCCAACAAGCCTCACGCAGTCCAATACTGCGTGGTCACAACAACCCACAAGGAAAACAGACACAGGCTTCCCCAAACCGGTTCAACAGTCACAGGATGATCTCACGGTCCTGATTTCGGAACAGGGACTCCACGCACCACACGAATTCAACACAGGTTTCCCGTTCAAGGAATGCGCACACGATTTTTCTCAGAGACAGACGCAGAATCCACAGCTCTGGACAGGGATGTACACGGATTCCTCAGGACAAACACATGCTTTCTTTTCTGTATCGGAATTACACCAGGGTCTCTTGCAGACTGGCTTCCCTTCATCCCTCTCAGGACAGTCGGATCGCATGGATGAGGACCCCCCCCTCACGGCTTACTTCGTCTGTTTTATTTGCATGCACCAGGGTTGACACTTGTCACCCTGGGAACTGCATGCGTTCCATCTGCACGCCTTCCTCCCACCACTTGGGAAATCACGTGTCCTTCCAAAGAATATAGGATAAAAACATATGATGCTCATATCTTTTGAAACAATATTATAATATTATTTCCAGGTTTAAGCCCCTAGTCTCATCACTCAGCCCCTTTCCCACCTTCCAACCCCTAGTTCCTTGCCCACTCTGTGGACGCTCAGTCCCCCTTCACTCATTCATCGTGGTTGGTCTGCACCTGGCGGTGTTTATATTTATTAAATATTCTGCATACATATAAGTACAACAACATGCTCCTGGCCTTCAAACACTTAGGCTTCCTGGCCTAACAACCACATAAGCCTTCCAGCTTATACAAAACTTGGCTCACCAGCCTATAGAACACATTTACAATTTATTGCATATATCATGACCTGTAACGGGGCTCGGCCTTGGGGACACTACAGAGTTCTTGAGTGGTTTAGGGGTGAGTGTGGCGCTCGTGGTAACTGGATCAGGTCCACAATATTCGATGGCTTTCCATAAAGGATTCTGCCCATTCTCGTTCACTTGTTATATTTCAACATAATGATGTAAAACCCTTGAAGACCTTGAAACGACTAATTTATCAAGATATGCAGGGAATCAATTATCTTACCGTGGTGAAATGGTTCCACGCAACGTTTTTCTTGAAAGCTTTGAAAACGACCCTTACCACTGAAAGAGAACTTGTAGACCAGCCCAAGATAATTTGATCTCCTGTCTGTAGGCTCAATTCTCCAAACCTCTTTACAAATGGAAATTTTCTTGCCAACGCCAGCCTTCCTGCAAGTAAGAACATTCCCACAGGCATGGAGAGCATCAACATTATTGTCTTCATAATGTGCAATTCTACAGGGTGAAGTATTGCTTCCATCGTTCCTCCAACCTGCCAGTAACAATTGATATACATCAGCAAAATGATAGTCACAAGTTCGAGAAGAATCTGTTTGAAATTTGATATTTTTCCGTCATCATAGATTTCCAGGCATCTATTTGTCTCCTCAGATCCGAGATATGAAATTGGTTGAAACTTCAGTGTTGGAGAACTGCAAGGATGGTCCTATAAGGAGGAAACGCTCAACCATAAAATCTTCGATAGAGGGATAGGGTTTGGCGAAGAGGGGATGTAGGGCAGGAAGAGGGGATGCAAGGCGATGACGGGATCGACAAGTGGGATACCAATGTGTAAACAGATCTGAATGTCAGAGGATGGCGAACAAATCTGACACAGGTCTGAGTGTCAGAAGATGAAGATAAGATAAAACGTTTAAGTGGCTCTGGACAGACGATGAAGGTTGGAGGGGAACCGTCCCCTTAAGAACGCCTTTGGTGTAATAAAAAACATAAGTAAAAAATCATGAAAAAAATAAAATAATATTTAAAAAATTCAATGTTATTATATAAGTGAAAAAGTTAAAATTCAAATTTAAAATTAAAAATACTCATTACTTTATCATAATCATTATAAAAAACATAAGTAAAAAATCATGAAAAAAATAAATTAATATTTATTAAAAATTCAATGTTATTATATAAGTGAAAAAGTTAAAATTCAAATTTAAAATTATATAGAATGGTAATATGCACGTCATTTCTTGTCATGCTTTGCTGGCGGGTAAGTACGCTCCGTTTTATTTGCAAATTCATTTTTTCACTAATACCAACGTAACTCTAGTTTAACAAAGGTTCCGCTAAAGATTCTTTGTGTCTTGATGTAGGCAAATTAAAAAACCATTCTAATCAACAAATTTATATGGACTTAGTCATTAGGAAAAAAGAATTGATTTACAAATTGTTTTAATTAAAATTACAAGATTCGAATGAGGCGTTTTAAAATGTTTCAGTGCATAATTTAAATTAAGAACATAAAGATGATAATGGTTGAAAAACATTATGTAGAAATTCTTAACCACAATAGAAAAAGTTTACCTTGGTTGAAAAACATTATGTAGAAATTCTTATCCACACTAGAAAAGTTTACCTTTTTCGAGGATATATGAAAGTTGTTTTATTATGATATGAAAAAAAACCAATTCAGAATTTATATGAAATTTTTACATGAATTGAATTTTGTGCTTTAAAAAATATTCTAAAAATCTGTGTATAATAAGAAAACAACATTTAAATTCATCTTTGGTATATTCTGTTAAAACACTAATCATAAGTTAATTGGATAATTAAGTTAATCTAACTGTTATTCAGTTACATGATAATTATGGTCTTTTGTATTATATATGTACATCTATGTACATGATGATTTACAGAAGCATTGATGAATAGAGTATGCCTTTTCTGCCTTTGTTTATTTATCTCTATTTTTCATAGTTTCCTGATTGCTTCATTTATTTACATTATGTTTCTGCTATTTTCTTCATTATGAATCTAACACTGGTATCAGAGCATGATACTGATCTTATGAGCCTGGTAATTTATCAACGCATTATAGTTTTTTAATGCTTGATAGTACTGTGGTAGATGAGGAAGAAGTGATTGGCGAGAGAGACAGACGCAATGGAGGAAAGCAGGTTTGGTTATGTATAATTCCGAAGAGCCTATGAGAGACGACCAAGAAAGTGTGAAATTAGGCCGAGAGATGCGTTGAAGAAGAAATGAATCGTGTAAGTGTTTTCATAACCGAGATTATCAATCTTGAGGTTGTTGGTTCCAGTGAACATTGAATACCTGCGTTTATTTGAGCCAATTGAATTATGGATGGTGTGGTGTGGATTTAGTGGGCGATAGAACAAAACCTTCAAACCCAAATCTGTGATCGATGCTGAAATGGAGACCATTACAATTAGTCATTTAGCCAGTAGTTTGGAGCATTTTAAATCGACAAAAAAAGATCATCGATCAACGAGGAATTCGGCCATCTTTAAGCCAGACAGCACTGAGCTTCCAAAAATACTGTTGGGTATCCAGCTGTGGAATACCATCTTGCCCTACATACTACACGCTCTGTTGAAGCTGCTTCGCCATCAGATTGAATGACAGATCCGTGGCTTCTGCTCTCCTAATTCTTTTACGCTGGGATCATTATGTAGGCGAGACATTGCATAGAAATCAAATGGGTTTGGTGGTAACCCGATCTCTGCTTCTGAGGAAGCCACCGTGCATAGGAGTTTTTGGTAAAGGGAAGGTCGCACGGAATATTCAACTCAAAAAAAAATTGCATAGAGATCTTATTACCGGAGAGTTATAATGTTGGAAGGGTTTGAGACATCAAAATTGCATAGAGATCTTATTACCGGAGAGTTATAATGTTGGAGAGTTAGGGGAGTGATAATGTTACGGAAAGTTATAATGTTTTATGTTATCATTTTTTTTTTTTTTTTTTTTTTTTGAAGAAGTGCATGTAAATAAGTTATAAATCTTTTCATAAAGAATATTAAAATATTGTTTTATGAGGGTTATAACTTGCAAGATCTCTTAAAAACTTTTGGAGTGATAAGTAATATAGCTTTCAAGATTCTTTAAATAATTTTGGAGTGATAAGTCATTAAGTTTATTAAAAAAAGTGTGTATTTCAAAGAAATATAAGGAGTTATAAGAATGTTGTACTGAACAATCTAATTGTTTAATCAATTGAGTTATATATTGTTATTTGAAGACTTTTGTAAAGGTGTTATAAGGAGTTTTTTGAAGTTATAAGGAGTCCTCTTCGACCCACCCAAAATTGAATAAGGGGGTCTCTTTTAAGATCTCGTGGTGCTTAAATTCATTATAGATCCCGTGAAATTTTTAGCTCGCTCATACAAGGAATCCATTGTTTCTTCAATTCTTCACGATGCATAACATGATATCGCACGCTAGCGATACAAAATTGAATTTGTGGCATCAACAAAGATCTCTATTCCATATTCTGCATAATGGAAAAAAAATTGAAGAATTACAATATTGCGCATTAATTAACTCAACTACAGAATCTAAAATTGTAATAAACAAGTGCACTCTCAGTGCAAAGTGATTACTTGTTTACAAGTAACACACAAGAAGATTGATATGTTCGAACATCAAAACAAGTTGTTGTCGGATGAGTTAAGTTTGTTTCTAATCAACAATTGATTTTAATGACATCAAAGATGAGAATGATCATCAGCTGACTAGTTATGAAAAACATGAAGCTCAACTTAGGATGAAGCCCTATGTCTTCCAAAAAAGCCATGATAAATGTATTGTTCGACCATGGGAAGAATTACAATTTAAATGAAACATATATGGCTTAGGATATGAGAAGGATCATGATAACCTTTTTCGTATTCCTAATTATAGTGAACCTGTTTGCTTTGTGAGTGGAGGTTTTTGAATGATGATAAGACTACAGAGCTTGAGGATATTGGTAAGGAACAGGTACGTGATATAGCTGATGATGATGCTGATAATCGGTCGGATAAAGAACACATACAGTGAAAACAATGTCACCAGTTTGGCCATAATAAATCAAACTATTTTGATCTTCACCCATGCAAATTTTGTGGGCAGACAAATCATCCCTAAGGTGTCAAAAGCGCAAGAAAAAAACAAATTCATTTTGAATGGTTAGGGAATTGGCGTTGGCCTTTGGAAGCCAAATTATTGGAGAAGTCTTATCATCGGATTTATATTACACAGGTACAATCATACTTGATTGGGTATATTTCTATAGTTGATGGACATAAATGTTTTTAAAGATCGATTTAGGTATGATCGGGCCCAGTTGATGTAGTCTTCCGAGTTGAAGATCGAGTCTTTAGACTCTGCTGGAAGATAGTTTGATGTGCTGGATCTCTTCTTGGCCATACTTGTGAATGACGGTCAAGAGAATTAGAACCACTTGTCCGTGACAGGGGGGAATTCTAATTGAGTTAGGTTCCAAGTTTGATTTTGAGTCAAGTTCCAAGTTTGATTTAGAGCCTATGAACAAATGATATTGTTTTTTGATATGGTTTGTGGTCACCTTAAAACCACCAATTGAGTGTACATTACGAAGTTCTGCTTGTTATATTTTCAGATTTTGAGCCTTGAGCTCTTGTTATTTTATGGTCAACTTAAAACCATGCCATTTAGTAGAAGACATCAATTTCTTTTGCTAGACATTCGGTTTGTGGTCATCCCTAAACCAGATTAATTTGTGGTTTTCCCTAAAACCACCGTGATGAGCTTCTGTGGTCAACCTAAACCAACAATTTTAGTAGAAGACGCCAACTGCTATATATTTTTCTCGTGAAAGTTCGAGAGCATCTTCAACCGTACCAATATTCCTCGCTGATTACTACGTGATTGTCATAGTGATGTAAGCTGTGGAACTCGGTGATTAAATGGGGATGTTAAAACACTAATCATAAGTTAGTTAACCTAACTGTTATACAAAATACCATAATTGTCATGTAACTATATAACAGTTATGGTCTTTTTGTATTATATAGGTAAGACGTGGCCATGATGATTTACATAAGCATTGATGAATAGAGTATGCCTTTTCTCTCGCCTTTGTTTTTATTTATCTCTATTCTTCATAGTTTCCTCATTGCTTCATTTATTTACATTATATTTCTGTTATTTTCTTCATTATGAATCTAACATATTCTAGAATGTAAAATTGTAAGAACAAAGATTAGAAGAGCATTTAATGTTAACAAGTGTTATTTAGTGGTGATGTTTCCGATAGATTTGAATTCATGCATAAGTTTGAATTACTACATTGTAAACCAACATCTTGAAGATGCTTATACCAATAACAAAATTATAGCTTATGTTCCTAAAACTAGGTTGAAATTGAAGTGGTGAGGCATTACTCATCAAAATTACTTAAAATATATTCATAATAGCAATAAAATTATACTAAAACAAAGTAATGAAAGCCACTTGTTATAATATTAGGCAACAAAATTATCTCAAAATAAATAATTATTATTTATTCTATAAAATAAAATCAAACAGCCTGAAAGAAGACACATGTCAAATAAAAAAAATATATATCTATAAAGGTCCAAGCTTAATATCAACTTCTAAAATTAGAATTATAATAATTATGTAAAAGAAAGATAAAATTGATGAATTTTAAGTTCCAACAACTTAAAAAATCATGAGCATGCATGTTTTTCTTTACACCCAAGCTAAGATGATCATACATAATTAAGAAACATAATAGTTACAAAGGTTAACATGTTACTATACAATGAATAAATTCTATGCTTAAATCTAAATATAAGCTCAAGTAACCATCCACCTAAATATAATCTCAAGTAATCCACTTCTGAGATCGCTATTAATTTTTAACACTTTGAAACTACTCAATAAATTTGATAATGTAACTTTATTCATAACCATATGAATAAAAACCAACAATTATTTCCCTCACATATTATAAAATATGATGGTATTTGACTCTACTACCATTATTTTGGTTTTATACAATATTCATTTAATTTTAGGTGTATTCTATTTTATTAATATTCATTGTGACTTAGTCTATTTGGTGTAGATTTTGTAATTACTAATTTTTTTCTACTCTGTTTGAATTTTGTATCTATCTATCTATCTATCTATCTATCTATCTATCTATCTATTCATCTATATATATATATATATATATATATATATACTGCAGTTCCCTATTTTCACATAATTCCATACAATCATTGATTTTCACATAATCTAAAACATAATCAATGCATTTTTCTAAAATCAATTTTTGATGAACCTGGATTGAAATACTAATAAACAGAAAAAAAAATTAATGACTAAGAAATAGATCAATGAGTAGTTCGTGATAAATTTTCTCAGAAAGGTGATAACCATGATAATTGAATTTACAAATAGTTGGGACCAAACCTTTAATGTATATTGTTACCTTTTTAAACCTTTAATGCTTTAAAAAGGGCCAAAACTATGCTCATGTGAAAAAGTTGAGTAATCCACTTCACATGGTATACACGTCCACCTACCAGATTGAATCAATGGTCCGTGGGATAGGGAGAAGGAAACGATGGAACTTAGTTCATGGATGGTCTAATAACATGCCAACTAATTTCCAAGATATTGTGGATATTGGCAAATTTCATGGCTCCTATTTTGTAGAAGTTTGTTAAACCAAATCTACCAATTTGGAATGAGCGCACATTACGAGGGACAATTTTGTAACTAAATGAAATTGTTTTTATTCATGTAATCCCATAGAGGCAAAGGTTGAATGGAGGTTGGGTCGAATGGTTGTATGTATCATTAGAAGCCCGAGTTTAGTGGTTGTTGTAAACTTCTCCCTGAACAATAAGAAAATATTGATTATCATTACCCCATGGATGTTTCCCTCACAGAAGGTAGGTTTTACCACATAAATCACTATAACAATTATGTGTATGCTTGTTGTGTTATTCATCTTGATAATTTTGAATTCTCTACTTGTTCTTTTCTTCTTCCTACGCGACAAATATGAAGCCCATCACTAAGAAGTATATATTGTAGTTATGGAGATAACTGGATAGGGTATATACGAGAGGAAACTCCTAAAAATATATTAGGAGATAACATAAGTAGAGATGGAAAAAAGAGGGTGTGCTAGAAAGGAGACATCAAACGAGACTGAATAGTGGAAGATAACAAAGATTGTGCATTGGAATTCTAACTTTAAATTCTATTACAAATTGGGAGATAACAAAGATTGTGCATTGGAATGCTAACTGTAAATTTTGTTACAAATTTGGTTACAATATCGCTCAAAACAAATACTTCTGATTAACATTGCATTTCACATCTAATATATGTCATCACATGTATTTATTCCACTAAATACATGTGATGCTGAAGAGATACTATTAAAACTCCAAACTTAGGATATCTATGTTTGAAAAACATTGTATTAGTGCAAGGAATGATTGATTAAAACTCAAAACTTATGTATAACTTAAGATTGAAAAATCACATTTAGAGCTTTGCCAAAAGACATCGAATTGTTCATCCAATCACCAATTGTTAAGCATATGTACAACATTGGATAGCAAGAAAAAATATTTGTAGTCAAAGGTAAACTCCTGATGAATGTCAACCATGAATTGAATGCTATAGTCCCTTCGACAAGAACTAATAATAAAGCTAGTAAGATTGAATAGTATAAGTTCTTAATGAAAAAGACATAATGTCAATATTTAACCAAAACCCAATATATACTTATAAACTTATGTAAAATATAGCCTAATTGTTTTTGAATGAACGTAAATGAGACTATATAGCTAATAAGAATTAAATACTATAAGCTCTTAACGAAAAAAACACAATGTCAATATTTAATCAAAACTCAATAACTACATATAGACTTACTTAAGATATAGCCTAAAAGATTTCGAGTGAACGTCATCCCTAGAAAAGATAAAGAATCATGTAATATCAATACAAACCATTGAAACTCCTATCTTAACAAATTTAATGTTTCCCCTAGAGTCTATGAGGACATCCAAGCCACTCATCATTGTTAATGATATGCCTATGGCTTGAAAATAGTGATTAAAATGCAAAAAAGAAAATAAGAAAGCCAAGCCACTCATCATTGTTAATGATATGCCCATGGCTTGAAAATAGTGATTAAAATGCAAAAACGAAAATAAGAGAAGATTTAAACTTAAATATAAAATATAAATGATCATGGCTGGCCATGTCAACATGTCAACAACTTTACTTAATAACATTCCTAGATACTATTAGAAACTACATAAAGTTTGGCATTTAATGATTGATTATGTCAACCTCCTTCTCCAAGGCTTTGTTGGACACATCAATTCCTTCATGTTTAGATGAAATTGTCCCCACTTTTTTTTATAGATTTGAGAAGTTGCTAGTAAGAGTGCGTGTTGATAGCCATGTAGCCTTATTAGGGAGTTATCCATTACTACCTACCAGGTAGCTGGTGGATGCCTTGGTGTAGGTGGTTCAAGAGAAAACATCCTAGAGTATGTATTCTTCCAATGGTGGTCATAAATCTATAATGTTGTGTTGTGGATGCATGAACCTTATTCTAGCTAAGATGGCTCATACAACTTAAGTTGATTGGCATTTATTACATTATGTATGCCTAACAATATATGTAAGTCTAGCTCGTAGGCATTGTCACTAATTTGTTATAGAATCATGTATAGACCATATTTGATTAGCTTCAATTTATGGTGTTGATTACCTCAAAAATGTTTTCAACCCAACCCAAGTCAACCCATCCGTCCTCCAATATGTCATACAATTTATATCACCATTTTCTAGTTTTTCTGTAACAAATCATTATCTCTTAAAAATAAGATTTCATTAATATGATCATTATACAATATCAATATCGATATCAATGGTATTGGATATGACTATGTTGAAATATCTTATCTTTTTCCAAATGAAAGAAATAATCTTTATGAGAATATCAACATACTTTAGAGAAACTCAACCCAACTGTCCTCCAAATGGTTGATAGATCCATTGTCAAGCTAGAAGGTGTTGTTCCTAAGATTATCCTTAAGGCTCAAAGAATAATGTTAAGCATCAAAAATTTAAGGAATGTTTTAAAAGGTGCTTTTTTTTTTCCATTAGTTATATAAGAATAAATCCTCAAATGAAATTAGTAACCGAACATGACAAAGGTCGTGTTTCATCGTCTGAGTCGATTGATAAAATCAAGTGATATGGGGGATACTTACAAAACTGTTAAACAAATGAGGCATCAATGACATATGAGTCTTACCTTGTTCACAGTAGAAGAAAATATAGAATGCACCCTTGAAAATGATATAAGATACAGTGATCCAAGTAGCTTGCAGATCTTGTATTTAATAATAGCAAATATAGAGGAAAAACTGCTTGCTTATCAAATAACCGATTGAACGTGATTATAGTAGATGTTGTACTAAGTTGCAACCACTCGCTTCTCAATGAGTAATATAAAGAAAACTAGAGATATGGAATACAAAAGAAGCACATAACTCAAACTGCACAAAATTTGGAATCCCTATCTGCACGTGTATTAATACTCACAAAGGGATGAGTTTTCTTAGCTACAATACGACAAGAAGCAACCTTTGTTAAGTCTTTGAAATATGTATTTATACAAAATGTTCTCAACCCTAAGCAGTTGGAATTCTCATTATTTCTAAAGCAGTAAATATTACAATATGTGAAATTTGAAACACTTCACTTGCATCTCCCCTGTCTCTTTGCCACGCTGGTAGAGACGTTTCTCTTTTTTGTTCTCCAGCTCAAAAAAAGATGGTCTCTAATCATGATCTGAGTATATGATATGCCCACATCGTCTCATTTGTTCCTAGAGGTGTTGCCTTTTCCTTGCTCAACACATTTAACACACCTGCCCACAAACTGCACCACCAATCTGGAAGGCTCTGTTGAGTCATTTGCCTCAAAAATATATAATTTCTTTTCTAAATGAGGAAACGTATCTTCCATTCTCCTATCTTCTGAAGATATAGACTATAGCTGCATACTAGGCTTGACTAGCCACCTATTTATCTGAGTAATATCAATCTATTTTAATTGCAAGATTTCAGCCTGAGCCTCTTCCATGTTTGTCTTGACATTAAGTCGATGCTTTGCTACATCAAATTGCCCTAGGACTTCATAAATATTATCTTTTTCAAGGCCCAACGACTTTTTGTCGAGTGAATGTAATGCTTCTTCACAATCTTTCTTCACTTCCTTAGCCATTCTTTTACTTTCCTCCTTAGCCTCCCAAGTTTTCAATATTATATCACCTCTAGTTTGCTCCGAAATAGACAACCTAGAGGCCATGGCTACTTCCTCTCCTATTGATGACACAACTGCCTCCTGGAAAGTAGCTCGAACAACAATGGCTTCTCTCTCCTTTAAGCAAATGTTATTTAAGGATTGGTCTACTACCCGAAAATGGTTTCGGACAGTTTCTACCTTAGTGAAAAGGCTTTGTTGTGTTGATTCCAGATTCTCATGCACCTCTAATGTCTGGGCTTGGAAAACCGCCATATCTATAGCTGTGTTCTCAGTCAAGTTTATTTTGGCCTGTAGTTGTTTTACCAACTCTCCCTGCTGAATGGCACATTCTCTACTTGCCTGTGCGTTCTTATCCATTTCGTCGAGCCTGAGTTTGAGTTGCTGAATTTCTTGCCTGTCACAAGCTCTAATATGCTCAAAACCCTTATTCATCTCACTCCTGACATTCTGTTCCACAATATTTACTTGATTTTTCAATTGGCTCACCAACAGATCCTTCTGCTTCAATTGTTCTTTTAGGTTCCCAACTAAATACTGGTTTTCTGTTGCGAAAGCTCCCAACGAGCCTTCCACATCTATAGCGAAGTCTACCTCTTATAAGGATTGTTCGTAAAGTATAACCTTGTGTCTCTTGACATTTTCACCGTCCTTTAGGTGCATTGCGCTTTTTATCACAACCCTCCTTTTCTTACTAAAGAAGAAATCAGAAGGAGGCATCTCTTTAGCCGAAATAGGCGTAAGATATTCTATGAATATTACTTCGGCACTCGGGTTCCCTCTACTGAACTGTAAAGGTGTGATATATTGGATAGGGCTGCCTATCTTGGTGGATGTCTCTTTCCTGGCTATGTCAGTAGTTGATCTTCTTGGTGTGGACAATAGCTTTTCTTCTCCCTTTTTTATCAAGGCCTCAGTCCGAGCTCTAGTTTGATCACTTGGTGGATTTGTCAATGTGATGTCCTCCTTTTGAGTCAAAACCTAGGTATTCTCCAAGTTTTCTTGAGCATCCTATCCACTATAGCTCCTTGTTTCTAAACTCCGGGCCTCAATTTCTTGTGTAGTTGGGGGTTTTGGGGTTTCTCTTTGCAAGACTTTAGGAAGGCTATTTCTCCTATGCCTTTGGAAATTATAGAATTCTACCAATTGGTCTGGAGTCAGAGTTTGGAATCGACTCAAGACTTCCTGATAGGATCTCGCTCCTCAGAACATCTCATCCTGTGGAGACTCCTCATGTTCATATCTTTTCAAATTACACAAGGCCATGTGATTTACCATGATATCCCGAGGATCGATTTTCTTGAATTCAATATTGAAAAGATTGATTTCTTCCAGGGCCGCGACCTCTACTTTTGAATGGCCAAAATCGAACGGTGAAAACATACCAATCTGTAAGGGAAAATTGGGCCATACCTTTTTCTGCACTGCTTTTAGTTCCTTGCTGATTCCCCCAAGCACAGTTTGATGCGCTACTTCATGGCACACCATTCGGTCCGGTAGAAACTTTGGCAAGGCATGTGGAGGAACCAAACAACCAAAAACCCTGATATAATAAAAATCCTCTTCCCTAGGTTGGTCATTATTCTGTCATAAATCCTGGGAGGTGGGCACCCATATATGGCAATATGCATCGACACCACCACATAATTGCAGATTTCATAGAAGGAATCTTTCAATTTATCTTCCCATAGCTTTGAATGATAAAGATGTATTGGTTTAGCGCTAGCTGGAGTCCATCTCCAACCCATCAAAGGAAAAGGCGTCATAAAACATACGAAATCCATATGATATGCCGACATGTAAAACGGGGTAGGTCGTCCCTTGGCTTTCAATGTCTGATATTCGGTGATTTCATTAGCCAAATTGTCTGATAATATCTTGGCCCAATTGAATGAGAAACCCTCTGCAACTTCGTGCATGATTGGTACCCATGATAATAGGAAGTGGGCAGAGTTTTCCCTCCCGAATATTCTACAGAGCATCATGGCCACATACATCATATGAATGTCTAATGATGTAGTGGCGTATATGCCATGGGAGTCTGCTCTAAATTTCTCTGGGCGTGCCCACCAATCTCTGATCAGGTTAGGATAATTCTTTACACCTTCTGGGCACTCTTCTTTATTGAACTCCTTTAAGAAAGCAACATTATAACTATGTTTGAATGCTGGGGACAATTGGTACATCACCTGTATATGTTCTGGGTGGAAATATCCAACAACATCTTTCTGTGAATTGTTGATGGTCCTGGTCGCGACGTCAACATTCTCCAAGGCCCAACCTATCATGTCGTTATACGACATGAGCCTTGGCTGCACAGCTATCTTATGCAACTCTGATTGGGCTACATATTTGAGCTTCGTCTCCTGCGTTTTGGTCACCTCATTATCTGACTATTTTGGACAATTGCTCAACTCATATTGTAGGATATCACAGACCTGCGTCCAAGTTTTTATGGTCTCCACAACTCTCGGTGATGTGTCCGAGAGGAAACCTGTGTTTTGGCTTGAGCTCTCACCAGTCCCTTTAACTATTTGTCATGGAGCCATGATAGTAGCAAAATCAACACTGTGTTACCTGTCACAGCAAATGCATAAAACTTATTATTTTTCTCAAGCTCGTTGTTCTGTGAAAATGCAAATAGAGTTCAAAATTCAATATCTTTTTCACCTTAAGAGTATCAATTTACGCATACCTTCACTGACAATGCATTTACTTTCCTTAATGAAAATATTTATGCTGTGATGGTTCGAGATCTTATTTGAAATCATTTGCCCTAAATAGGCTATTAATGCCATTAATGGTTGGTGGTTCATGATCGGGAAAAGCATAGATGAAATTTGAATTTATCCGAGTTATGATTCAACGAAAGATTAATCACGAGATAATCATTATTTATGCATCAGTTAATCACACTTATCGTTAAGTAAATTTTGGACTTTCAGATCTCGGGATATCCAAAAAAGTTCAAGATATGATTTCTGAAACGCGAAATTGCGATGTCATTAATTAATTTTAATCATAATTAAATCTTTTAAATAATTTTGTTCAACGTTAAATATTTCGGGGTTTCGGATCTTGGGATATTGATAGCCGCTTGAGGCAGGATCCCCGAAATGTGAAATCGCAATGTGATTAATTAATCGTTAATTGTTTTTAATCCTTAATTAACCCGACTTAACGCTTAATACATTTTTGGAGTTCAGTCTTCATGAATCAGGGATACAATAGATGGCAAAGACCCGATTTCCGAAATCACGAAACTATTATTCAATTTTCTAACTGGGTTTTAGTTTCTTCTTAGGTATTCATCACTTTGTGCGTTTAGTTAATTAAATTCATTTAAAATTCCGACAGGTCATTTTCTGGAAGGATATGTCAGAGATTAGGGGGTATACATGTGTGGTGACTTGTATCTTTTTAGATCTTTTCGCGTATCGGGAATTTGAAAGTGAGGAATGTTGAAACGCCTGGAATACAAAATTCTGACACCCGAAACTCCGAAGTATTCTATAGAAATTTGACTCTTTAACGGGTAGGCAGCTCCATAACTTCTAAGAGATCAGGATCGTTTGATTTGATGGAAGATTTCATCAACAGTGAGAATCAAGTGCGCATTATTTTATTTTAAAAGGAAACATAATCTATTTAAAGAATAAAGTTTAGAAATTTATATGTGTTCCAACATAGGCTCCATCTGGGGATCGTGTCTCCCTGTGAGACACAAAAGAACAACAGACCAAGTGCCTTTATTGATTAAATGGAGTCATTATTGCATTTCTGTGAAACACATTCGGAAAAGAATCAAAGTGAGAAAAAGAGTTTCAACCGAAACTTAGAAAATCTTTAAAACACATCAAATCATGATCTTCAATTAGGCTATTTGAAATTCCTCTTTCTTAAAACTGTATTCGGATTTTCTTAAGATAATAAAAACACCCTTAACCGATCTATCAGACTCTGTTTGATTTTGTTCATATCAAGGAAAAATAATTTTAATGATTTAGTCAGGGAGTCTCGTGTTGGCTAAGAATGCAAATCTTGTCGAAAAGAGAACTAGCTACCATAGTACATTATAATACATGTATAACAACCTTACATATATCATAGACATTGCTTCACTACCAGCAAGCCTGTTCAGTACCTCGTTGAAGTTATCTAATTCCCTCATTGAATTTCCTTTCACCACTTCAATTAGTAATTTTGCATTTAAATGCTGAGATGAGGGAAATCATTTAATGAATTTCCTTTCACCACTTCAATTAGTAATTTTGCATTTAAATGCTAAGATGAGGGCAATCATTTAATGAATTTCCTTTTATCATCTCTTTTTTGGACTAGATGGGGTCAATCATTTTATGAATTTCCTTTCATCATCTGTCTTATATTTTTTAAAACATGAAGTGGGGGCAATCAATTTGTATGTAATATACCAGGGACAATATCTGTTTATATTTTAGCAACAAAGGTCTGTCAACTCACTTTGATTGCTCTGGGCTAATCCTCTTCTGACCTTCAAATCACCTTCGCCTACAGGAAAGTTCTCACGGGGAGCTTTTATTCTCCAGGGGTTTTCCTTGAGAGAAAATAATAAGTTTAAATCTGCTAGAGGGGCTAAAGTAGTCAGGATTAGCCTAGACATACTTTCTTTCAGTTAAAGTCAGAGAGATCATAATGATTTTTGCCTACTCTTGTTTTGAATACATGTTTCTGATTTATGGTGAAGTTTTTTCCCCTTTATGAAGACCATGGAATGATATTGAGAATCACAAGAAAATGAAACTTGAGGATGGGCAGGATAAAACAAAATGAAGATTCAAAAGTTTTGTTGCAAACAAGGCCAGTCCCACGCAAGATTGTTTATTGATTCTCGAATTTTTCTTTAGGGTCTTTTTATTGCTTATTTTCTTATTATAAATTTTATTTCATTTTTATTTTAATTTTATTTTACTCAGAGAAAATTTTGGGATTAAGCTGTAATTTTACATTTCTCTGGTTGCGGGTCAGGTGAGAATATTTATATGGATGAGACTTCTTTCATATTTAGCTAGATCTCCTTGAAAATTTAGCTTGGATCAACAGGGTAGAAGCTCATACCTCAGATTTTCTTTATATCTTCAATCAAGTAAATCATTTATTTATCACCTGTTTCGAGAGAAAGCCAATGTGATGAAAAGTGAATATTGATTTCTGATGCATCCTATATCTCGACCATCAGTAAGTATGCTACCTAATAATAACATGAGAAATGTCAGGAACTTCGGCAGAAAAAGAAAAGACTATATGTGTTGTTTTTATATTTCTGTTTTTATGAAATCAACAAACCTGGTCTATTTACAGTGAAAGTAAAACTTACCAAAGTAACGAAAAATTTGCAAACCAAAAAATGAAAATCAAACCGGTATGTACAATGGGAATTTGGAAACTGGTTATTGCATGAAGTGTTTCAGGTAACGCTCGTTGATAGGGGCGCTAATGATTTCTCCATCAAGGTTCTCTAATAAGAATGAATTCTTTCCCTCAGAAGCTGTGATCTTGAAGGGTCCAAACCAGATGTGATCAAACTTGTCGTGCTTTCCCGCGTCTTCCTTTCTTGCATCCCACTTCAAAACTAGGTCACCAGGGAGAAATTCTCTATCTTTGGACTTTTTTGCAAACAGGTCTTTCATGTTATCTTGATATTTCTGAAGTTTCTCATCTACCTCAGCCCTCTTCTGTTGGACTTCTATCAATTGATTTATTCTTCTGGTGACATCATTCGGCTCTTCCTTCGCTTCTTTCCAGAGCTTCATCACGGGCAAAGTGAGGTTTATGGGGAGGACCATGTCAGTACCGTACACCATTTGGAAAGGAGACATTCTGATTGATTTCTTAGTGCCAATTCGATTTGCCCACAAAGCATATTTCAAATGAACGTGCCAAGCTTTCTTATTTTCAGTCAACACCTTTTTAATTATGGTGATTAGGCTCTTATTCGACGATTCGACTAATCCATTTCCCTGAGGATAGTAGGCTGTGGAATGTCCTAGTACAATTTTGTACTTTTGACAAAAACTTACCATAGCCATGGATTTGAAAGCTTGGGCATTATCAGTAACTATCTTCCGAGGATAGCCAAATATTGATAAAATGTTCTCTTCTAAGAGATTGATCACCACTGTGTCTGTAGCATTTCTTGTCGAAATGGACTCTACCCATTTAGTGAAATATTCGGTAGCGATCAAAATCCACCTATGCTGTGCACTTGAATGTGGATGGATTTATCCGATAAAATCCAGAACCCACTGTTGAAACAGAGCTTTTGTTTTGACTGAAACCAAGGGTAGTGCGGGAAGCTTTTGCTTGCCTGAGAATAGTTGACAGGGGTTACAGGCTCTGACTTTGGTATTCACATCAGTAAACAATTTCAGCCAATAGTATCCAGCTCTTAGGATTTTATAGGTCGTTTCCCTCCAAGCGTGATGTCCTCCACACACCCCTTCGTGAAACTCATTTATGACATCCTCCATTTCGGATTCTACTAAGAAACTTAGTAAAAATACTAGAGGATCCTTCTAATACAATTGGCTATCCATGATGCAATACTTTACAACATGTAGCTTCAACGTTCTAGCCTTGGAAGGAGTCATATCACTTGGGCACTGAAGAGTTAGGAGGTACAAAACTATATCGCTATACCAAGCCGAGGAAGAGAACTTCTCTTGAATCTGATTTTCAGGTGTCTGATCATCAAATTCTGCTATATCTGGAAGCTCATCACAAGATTGTAAATAATTATCCCAAGAGCCTTAAAATTTGATTCTGCCAATAGTTTAGTTAGGCATTGACCTTTGACAAGTTTAGTCGGTTTTACTTCCAGGTCAAATTCCTGAATTTTGGCTAACCATCAGCCTCTTTTTCCATCACTGTCAGGATGAAACAATATGTCCTTGACAACACTAGTTGACACGTAGGCAATCACTTTGGAGTGCAAGGCATAAGTCCTGAAATCTTTGAGGGCTTTCACCATCACATATGCATGTTTTTCCAATATATCATATTCCAGTTCGATATCTTTGATACTTTTACTAAAAAATGTTATCGGCTTCTTGAAACCTTCATCGTTCTTCTGCAAGATCACAACCGCGATAGTATGTTCGGACACGAATGGAAAAAATCAGGAACTCTTACGTATAGTCTGTGCTAGCCAACACCAGTGCTTCACCTATAACTTTCTTAATGCGTTCGAAGGATGCTTTAGCTTCGGTTGTCCATTTGACCTCACTGTCTTTCTTGAGCATATTTGTAATTAGTTTAACAATTTCAATGAAGTTTGGAATGAATCTTCTTAAAAAATTATTTTTTCCTAAAAGTGACTGGATCTCCTTTTTGTTCCTATGAATATTTATTGTATCTATAGCTTCAACCCTTTTCGGGTTGATTTTGATTCCATCTCTAGATACTATATGCCCCAAGAGTTTACCTTCCTGCATTGCAAAATGAGATTTCTTGGGGTTCAGAGACAAACCGAGTTTTTGACATTTCTCGAACGTTTGTTTGAGGTGTACCAAGTGATCTGCATCAGATTTAGAAAACACAGTTAAATCATCGAGATAAATGACGACAAACTTATCTCTCTCACTGACAAAGGTGATGTCCATTTCTCGTTGGAAAGTGGCTCATGCGTTCATCAGACCGAATGGCATTTTATGATACATGAAAGTACCCCATGGGGTGGTGAACGTGGTTTTTTTCCTTATCGTCTTCGTGGACTGCAATTTGATTGTAATTTTTTCAGAATTAATCCGTACGTGCGAACACAAACTGATCTCCCTAGATCCACCTGGATCTAGAACAAAGCAGGACAGAATAATACTCTTTCCCTAGATTTAGACTATTGAATGAACTAGGAGGCAAGAATCATGAACATACCTTGTGATCGCTTCCTTTGGTCTTTGTTGTTCCAGCTTCGCTCCAACGCTCTTGTACAGTCAAGACCACAACAATACAAACCAATCGAAGTGAAGACAACTCAACATATTCAATAATCAATCTAAGTATATGATCAAGGAGTTATACAATAAAGTAACATTAGCTTTATGGGAAAGAATCATATTACTGTATCATATTAAATGTGAAAGAGAGATTACAACCATAGCTTTGATGTCGTAAGGTCCCTTCCAACTGTCCTTCATTCCCCACACACTTCTTGCTCCAAGGATTCTGAAACCATAGATCTGATGGCTACTC
>SNQJ01S0155946.1:21689-36662 GCA_010110895.2 Picea sitchensis | reverse complement strand
GAGAAGTTCTTCTCCCTTCTCTCTTTAGGAACTCAGGCCATTGACCCCTCTGAAGGCAATATATAGGTTTACATCATTAACGATCATAGGGATGACGAAAATAATGTGTAACAGTAACCTGAAAATCCATCAATCATAGACATTCTATTAGCTCTGACCACTTTTTCCAGAACGTGATCCATTTTAGGGAGTGGATAATTATCTTTAAGGGATGATCTGTTTAAGTTTCTGAAATCCACGCAAAGTCTGATTTCACCGTTTTTCTTCCTGTCTGGAACTAAATTGGCTACCCACTCATAATACCTAAGTGGAAATATGATATTAGCATCTAGGAGCTTCTTTACCTCCCTTTCTATCACAGGCAATAGTATAGGATTTATTTTTCTGAGCTTCTTCCTGAAAGGTTTGATGCCCGAATTTAAAGGGATTTTATGTTCGATGATAGTGGTATCATAAGTTCTCAATTCGTCATAATACCAAGTGAAGACATCTTTGTATTTCTTGAGTAACTCAACATATTTTCTTTTTATTTCAGGTGGAAGGTATTTAGATATCTTTACCATCTTAGGAGTTTCCTTGGTGCCTATATTACAATCTTCAACCTCTTCAGGCTGAGGTTGCAAAGTATACTTTAGGGGAATATCATCATGATAAAATAATCTTTCCAAAGGAATCATCCCTTTAGGGATTTGATTGTTTTTCAACACCAACATGCAGTGATTAGCGATCTTATCCTAGAACTCCTGAGGATATTCACCTTCCTGCATGATCCAAGTAGGGTCATTCTGATTTTCCTGATCAATGTGTGTTTCATAAAATTCATCCACCATTTCTAGAAATTTCTTGATTTTCTCATCGTCTTCAAAGACCTGCCAATGTTGAAAATTATTTGGTATTGAAGGCCGGTGCCTCATTTCTATGTGATACTTTAGTTTGAGAACAATAGGAGGTACAAACGTCGCAGTTGCTTTGGCCAATGAATCTGCCTGTTGATTTTCTATTCTGGGAATGTGATGAATGTAAAATGATGAGAAACAATTCTGAATCAGATCCCAGGCACAATTTCTGTAGGACCTCAACCTTGGGTGTTTGGCCTGGTACTGTTGTTTTATCTATTTTACAATTAATTCTGCATCTCCATATACTATTAAATTTTCAAATTTCAACTTCTTGGTAGCCTCTAATCCTAAGACCAGGGCTTCGTATTCACATACGTTATTTGTATAATTGATGTCCCACTGTAATCTGTATGAGAAATGAATAATGAATTCATCTCCGGGTGCCACAAACAACACTCTAGATCCTGCTCCTTCACAAGACGAAGCACCATCAAAATACATTTTCCAAACTCTAATACTATTTACATTTTTGTTTGTTTTTTCTATTTTTTCTTTTTCTGTACAATTTTATTCTATAAATTCATCTAAATCATCATCGATCAATAATATACAGTTTCCTAAATCCTAATCGACGACATAAACCGGGTAATTATTTGGGTTTTGTGGGTCACTTACAGTATATGCCAACCTTGTTTCTCTGTACAGACGAGTGAACTGTTCACCGAAGATCGATATTGTAGCGTATGTCATGTCCAGTTGAAGAGATCCTCCAAGTTTAGCATCCCAAGACATGGATAAAAACATGTTGTACTTTGCAGGGACATCAACAACAACTACATCCATAAGAATACTTTTTACATGAAGCTGTGCAAGATTAACTACCAAATATTTAATCATACCAAGACATTTAACTTTTCTTGAATCAAAAGAATATAGATCTCGGTATGGTATAGTAATCTTGAGGCCCAACATTTCCATAATAACTTTGGGAATTAAGTTGTGGGATGCTCCAGAATCCAACATACAATTATGGAGTAGGTGATCATGCAAAGTCAACGTAGTGTAAAAAGGAGCAACACAATCTTTGGCGTTTTCAATATGTGGAACAAACATTATAGTAGGTCTATCATCTTCTAAATTAATAACATCCACATGACTTTCAGCATCCTAAAAATTTATCATCTTGGCAATTTTCTTTCTATACATTGGATTTTTCGCCAGTTCAACTATAGGTACAAGAATTTTGATTTTATTTATTTCATTTTCCAAATTGAAGCTTCCTGTTGTCTTTTGGCTTCTCTAGTTGGGATTTTTGTTTCTATTCTTTCTGTTNTATTAGTTTTTTTTTTTTTGTTTTGGCAGCTTGCGTTTCAACTGTTTTCATTTTGGCAGCCCGCGTTTTAGCTGTTTTTGTTTTGGCAGCTTGCGTTTCAGTGGATGGTTGAGCTGCCTCATTCGTTTTGTTTCTCAACAAGATATTCTTCGATGGAGCATTTGTAGAATTGTTATCTCTAGGCCTTAAATTATATTTCTTTTGAAGCTCGACCATTATAGTGTTGGCGATTCCTTGACATTCAGACTCTCCCAGATTATTTATACCTTCCTCACTTCCAAACAGAGGTTCTTGGTCTAAAGATATTTCATAATACTGTCTGGTTAGGTGAGGTTCTTAGTCATCATCACTGAGATTGTTTATATCTTCATCTAACCCCTCATAGTCTTGCATGTGATCACTTTGCATGAAGTTTTTTGTTTTAAACTGGGCTTTGATTTTTTGGTCCTCATTTTTTACTTGTCTCTGCAGGATCTGGGGATTGTGGTTCCTTTTGAAATCTCTCTTAGCAAACAGATCACGATTAGCTTGGTCTAGTTCCATTCTAGAGATTTTGTTTGATAATTATTTTATTATCTTAGCCATGTCATCCATTTTATCTTCCGCAGACGTCCCAGATTCAGAGGGTCTTGCTTGTTCTCTAAATCCTCTGGTCTCTTTATTTCTCGTTTTGATTTTAGATTTTAGCTTTCCTGATGCCATCATATTCGATTTGATTTCTATAGCATCGTTCTGCATTCTTGTGAGGTCAACAAATCTTGTTTCCCTCAAAAGTAGGGCACAGTCGGGCTCAAAAGCCCCTACGAAAGTCACTTTTGTTGGAGGTTGGGAAGGCTTAACCTCAGTTGGAATTTTATTATATAGTTTATTAAATCTATGAGTGAATTCGAGAACTTTCTTCGAATATTTCTTTCTTAAAGCTCTGAACTCGATTAAATAATAAAGGTGATCCTTCCTCTCACCCCATTGTCTCAGGAAGGCGTTTTCTAACTCATCGTATGCTCTTATAGAACCTACCAGCAGCCCTCAGAACTAGGTTCTCATCTGTCCTTAGAAATTTTGAACTAGGAGCCTCGAATAAACATCCTCATGCTCAAGGCCAAGGATATCAGTGAATTGATCAAAAAAATTTATGTGCTTTGTGGAAGTTAAGTCTCCCTCTCCCGTGAATTTTGGCAGGTTCTTCATATAATTTTCGGGTAAATCGTGAAGGGGAACAGGGAGGAATAAAGGAGCATACCTAGTAGCTACTTTGGAAACAATTATATGAGGTGGGGGTGGTCCTTGACCACCTCCCCCTCTAGCATCAAGTCCTCCTCCACCTCTGCCACCCCCAACACCACCCCCGACACCACCTCCGACAGCAGCCATTGATAATCTAGGGGATGAAACTTGGAGATTGTAGAGAGGGTTTTCAAAAACTTGCAGTGACCTTTCGACAGCTTTAGGATGAAGCGAAAGAGGTTCTAGAAACTGACCGTCAGGAGACAAAAAGTCTAAAAAGGGAGAAAAAGGGAAATGAGGACTAGGTTCTTCGAATTTATAGGATATATAAATGGGAGAACCAACAGGTGTTGAATTAGAGTGTAAGATATATTCTTCAAAGCTTCGGGGAGCTGGAACATTTACTTCAGGGACCAACAAAATATCAATAAAAGTGGGTATCGAAAGGTGTCTTTTGCCTTTGCTGGTAGAGGGTTCAATCGAATCAGTCTCAACTTTTATCTCGGGTAAAACCACCTCAGGGTTCTGAGTTCAACTTCGGGTTTATTAGTTGATATCTCGGAGGGAAAGATTTGTTCAAAATCTTCTTTAGGGTTTATATTTTCAAGCGAAACCTTAGTATTAACTTGCATAGTTTTGGGTTGGTAAACCTTACTTGTGGACGCGACAGTCTACTTGAGGATCCCCTTGGTTTTAATAGTTTTTCAGGATCAGATACAGGTGACGTAGTCTACTGATCATCTGGGTTTTTCCTGGTATTCTTTCTACTAAATGCCATTTTATCTGTAGTGGAGTCGCCATGTGAAAGATAAAAATTAGCCTTATTATTTGTGTTCAATCTTTGTTTACTATCAAAGAGAGAAACTTACCATGTCGTTCTCCCAGGGAAAAATAACTTTGTTTCTCCGTCCCCGTCAACGACGCCAAAAAGATGTTGTTCCTAAGATTATCCTTAAGGCTCAAAGAATAATGTTAGGCATTAGGAATTTAAGGAATGTTTTAAAAGGTGCTTTTTCTTCTGTTAGTTATATAAGAATAAATCCTCAAATGAAATTAATAACAGAACAGGACAGAGGCCGTGTTTCATCATCTGAGTCGATTGATAAAATCAAGTGATATGGGGGAGACTTACAAAACTGTTAAACAAAATGAGGCATCAATGACAGATGAATCTTACCTTGTTAACAATAGAAGAAAATATAGAATGCACCCTTGAAAAGGATACAAGATACAGTAATCCAAGTAGCTGGCAGGTCTTGTATTTACTAATAGAAAATACAGAGGAAAAACTGCTTTCTTATCAAATAACCGATTGAACGTGATTACAGTATATGTTGTACTAAGTTGCAACCACTCACTTCTCAAAGAGTAATATAAAGAAAACTAGAGATATGGAATACAATAGAAGCACATAACTCAAACTGCACAAAATTTGGAATCCCTTTCTACACTTGTATTAATACTCACAAAATGATGAGTTTTCTTAGTTACAATACGACAAGAAGCAGCCTTTGTTAAGTCTTTGAAATATGTATTTATAGAAAATGTTCTCAAACTTAAGAAGTTGGAATTCTCCTTATTTCTAAAGCAGTAAATATTACAATATGTGAAATTTGAAACGCTTCACTTTCATCTCCCCTGTCTCTTCGCCACCCTGGTAGAGACATTTCTCTTTTTTGTTCTCCAGCTCAGAAACAACTAGTCTCTAATCATGATATGAGTATATGATATGCCCACGTCGTCTCATTTGTTCCTAGAGGTGTTGCCTTTGCCTTGCTCAACACATTTAACACACCTGCCCACGAACTGCACCACTAATCTGGAAGGCTCTGTTGAGTCATTTGCCTCAAAAATATATAATTTCTTTTCTAAATGAGGCAACCTATCTTCCATTCTCCTGTCTTATGAAGATATAGACTGTAGCTGTAGACTAGGCTTGACTAGCCACCTATTTATATGAGTAATATCAATATGTTTTAATTGCAAGATTTCATCCCAAGCCTCTTCCATGTTTGTCTTGACATTAAGTTGATGCTTTGCTACATAAAATTGCCCCAGGACTTCAGAAATATTATCTTTTTCAAGGCCCAATGAGTCTTTTTCAAGTGAATGGAATGCTTCTTCACAAGATTTCTTCACTTCCTTAGCCATTCTTTTACTTTCATCTATGTTAGCCTCCCAAGTTTTCAATATTATATCGCCTTTAGTTTTATTTGAAACAAACAACCTAGAGGCCATGGCTACTTCCTCTCTTGCCGATGATACAACTGCCTCCTGGAAAGTAACTCGAGAAGCAATGGATTCCCTCTCCTTTAAGCAAATGTTATTTAAGGATTGGTCTACTACCTGAAAATGGTTTCAGACAGTTTCTACCTTAGTGAAAAGGCTTTGTTGTGATGAT
This sequence comes from Picea sitchensis, assembly GCA_010110895.2. Taxonomy (NCBI): domain Eukaryota; kingdom Viridiplantae; phylum Streptophyta; class Pinopsida; order Pinales; family Pinaceae; genus Picea; species Picea sitchensis. The sequence continues at coordinate 30,865 of SNQJ01S0155946.1, read as the reverse complement.
TCCAGTTTCTCATGCACCTCTAATGCCTGGGCTTGGAAAACCGCCATATCTACAACCATGTTCTCAGTCAAGTTTATTTTGGTCTGTAGTTTTTTTACCAACTCTCCCTGATGAATGACACATTCTCTACATGCCTATGCATTCTTATGCATTTCGTCGAGACTGAGTTTTAGTTACTGAATTTCTTGCCTGTCACAGGTTCTAATCTTCTCAAAACCCTTATTCATCTCACTCCTGACATTCTGTTACATAGTCTTTACTTGATTTTGAAATTGGCTCACTAGTAGATCCTTCTGCTTCAATTGTTCTTTTAGGTTCCCAACTGAATACTGGTTTGTTGTTGCGAAATTTCCCAGCGAGCCTGCCACATCCATAGCGAAGTCTACCTCTTCTAAGGCCTGTCCATCAAGTAGCACCATGTGTCTCTTGAAATTTGCACCCTCCTTTAGGTGTGTTTCTCTTTTTACCACAACCCTCCTTTTCTTATTGAAGAAGAAATCAGAAAGAGACATCTCTTCAGCAGAAATAGGCGTAATATATTCTATGAATATTACTTCGGCACTCGGGTTCCCTCTACTGAAATGTAAAGGTGTGATAGATTGGATAGGGATACCTATATCGGTGTATGGTTGTTTCTCGACTATGTCAATCACTGATCTGCCTAGTGTAGATAGTAGCTTTTCTTCTCCCTTTTTTATCAAGGCCTCAGTCCGAGCTCTAGTTTGATCACTTGGTGGATTTGTCAATGTGATGTACTCCTTATGAGTCAAAACCTCAGTATTCTCCAAGTTTTCTTGAACATCCTGTCCACTGGAGATCCTTGTTTCTAAACTCTGGGCCTCAATTTCCTGTGTAGATGGGGGTGTTGGGGTTTCTCCCTGCAAGACTTTGGGAAGGTTATTTCTCCTATGCCTTTGGAAATTATAGAATTCGACCAATTGGTCCGGAGTACGAGTTTGGACTCGACTCAAGACTTCCTGATAGGATCTCTCTCCTCGGAATATCTCATCCTGTGGAGACTCCTCATGTTCGTATCTTTTCAAATTACACAATGCCATGTGATTTCCCACGATCTTCTGAGGATTGTGTTTCTTGAATTCAATATTGACAATCTTGATTTCTTCCAGGGCCGCAACCTCTACTTTCGAATGGCTGAAATTGTACAATGAAAACATACCAATCTACAAGGGAAAATTCGGCCATACCTTTTTCTGCACTGCTTTTAGTTCCTTGCTGATTCCCCCAAGCACAATTTGATGCGCTACTTCACGGTACACCAGTCGTTCTGGTAGAAACTTTGGCAAGGCATGTGGAGGAACTGAGTACCAATCAACTATCTTCCCCAGGTTGGTTATTATTTTGTCAAAAATCCTGGGAGGTGGGCACCCATATATGGAGATGTGCATCGACACCACCACATAATTACATATTTCATAGAAGGAATCTTTCTCTTTATCTTCCCATAGCTTTGAATGATAAATATGTATTGGTTCGGCACTGGCTGGAGTTCATCTCCATCCCATCAAAGAAAACAACGTCATAAAACAGACGACATCCATAAGATATGCCGACATGTAAAGCGGGGCAGGTCATCCCTTGGCTTTCAATGTCTGATATTCGGTGATTTCCTTAGACAAATTGTTTGATAATATATTTGCCCAATTGAATGAGAAACCCTCTGCAAATTCGTACATGATCAATACCCATGATAACAGGAAGTGGGCAGAGTTTTCCCTCCCCAAAATTCTACAAAGCATCATGGCCACATAAATCATATGAATGTCTAATGATGTAGTGGTGTATATGCCATGGGAGTCTGCTCTAAATTTCTCTGGGCATGCCCACCAATATTTGATCAGGTCAGGATAATTCTTTACATCTTCTGGGCACTCTTCTTTATCGAACTCCTTTAAGAAAGCAACATTAAAACTATGTTTGAATGCTGGGGACAATTGGTACATCACCTGTATATGTTCTGGGTGGAAATATCCAACAACAACTTTCTATGAATTGTAGATGGTCATGGTTGCAACATCAATGTTCTCCAGGGCCCAACCTATCATGTCGTTATACGGCATGAGCCTCAGTCACGTGGCTATATTATGCAGCTCTGATTGGGCTACATATTTGAGATTCATCTCCTGCATTTCGCTTACCTCATTATCCGACTCTTCTAGACAATTTCACAGCTCATATTGTAGGATATCACAGACCTGCGTCCAAGTTTTTATGGTCTCCACAGCTCTCGATGATTTGTCCAAGAGGACATCTGTGTTTTGGCTCGAGATCTCACCAACTCATTTAACTATTTTTTGCGGAGCCATGATAGTAGAAAACTTAGCATTGTGTTACCTGTCACAACAAATGTGCAAAACTTCTTATTTTTCTCAAGCTCGTTGTTTTGCGAAAATGCAAATAGAGTTCAAACTTCAATATCTTTTTCACCTTAAGAGTATCAATTTACACATACCTTCACTGACAATGCATTTACTTTCCTTAATGAAAAGATTTATGCGGTGATGGTCCGATATCTTATTTGAAATCATTTAACCTAGATAGGCTATTAATGCCATTAATGGTTGGCGGTTCATGATCGGGAAAAGCATAGATGAAATTTGAATTTATCCGAGTTATGATTCAGCGAAAGATTAATCATGAGATAATCATTATTTATGCATTAGTTAATCACACTTATCGTTAAGTAAATTTTAGACTTTCAGATCTCGGGATATCCTATAACAGTGCAAGATATGATTTTCGAAGCACGAAATTGCGATGTGATTAATTAATTTTAATCATGATTAATTCTTTTAAATAATCATGTTTAACCTTAAATATTTCGGGGTTTCGGATCTTGAGATATTGATAGTCGCTTAAGGTAGGATCCTCGAAATGCGAAATCACGATTTGATTAATTAATCGTTAATTGTTTTTAATCCTTAATTAACCCGACTTAATGCTTAAGACATTTCGGGAGTTCGGGCTTCATGAATTAGGGATACGATAGATGGCAAAGACCCGATTTTCAAAATTGCGAAACTATTATTCAATTTTCTAACTGGGTTTTAGTTTCTTCTTAGGTATTCATCACTTTGTGCGTTTGGTTAATTAAATTTATTTAAAATTCCGACAAGTCATTTTCCGGAAGGATATGTCAGAGATTAGGGGGTATACGTGTGTGGTGACTTGTATCTTTTGAGTGCTTTTTTGCGTATCAGGACTTTGAAAGTGAGGCATGTTGAAACTCTTGGAATATGAAATTCTGACACCCGAAACTTTAAAGTATTCTATAGATATTTGACTCTTTAACGAGTAGGCGGCTCCATAACTTATATGAGATTAGGATCGTTTGATTTGATGGAAGATTTCATCAACGGTGAGAATCAAGCACGCATTATTTTATTTTAAAAGGAAACATAAACTATTTAAAGACTAAATTTTAGAAATTTATATGTGTTCCAATAGAAGGAATGATAGAAGATATCATAGTTTCAATAGAGTCATGGGAGTTTCCAATAGATTTCGTGGTCTTGCAAACAAAATCAGGATTAGGAGATTATCCTTTAATTCTTGGAATACCTTTGCTAGCAACTATTGATGCCTATATAAGATGTAGAGTTGGTGACACAACCATTTCTTTTGGAAAGTCCCCAAAAAATTGACATTGTTTCCTCCAGCCAGGCCATTCCTATAAGATACACAACCAATATGGATTGAGGATGAGGGAAATAACACATTATATGTGGACCCAACCAAATTTGTTCCTATCATTTATAAAGCCTTAACTTTAAAAGACCTACATGAAGACACTATGATCTAGAATTTCATGTAGAACCTATACCCACTAAAGTTTCAAATTGAAGGAGTAAACCATAATTTTGATGTTGAAAGTAGAAACAATAGGGGCCTAATGGAAGCCAATTCAACCAAAATTACATGATTAATAGATATTCCCACTACATCATTGTCCAATTCATCAACCATGGTAGTATAATTTTCCCATACAAAAACTTTGAATATTAATAACCAGTTAATCTCTCTTCAACATAAAAAACTGATGAATCACCAACAAGAGCACATCACAACCTTTGCATGGGAATATAAATATATGATAGGTATTGACCGACTATTTATAGACATCATATCTATATCAATGATAATGCACTTCCTATTAAGCAGCCTCAACTTTTAATGAATCCATCTCTTAAGGACATTATCAAAGTGGAACTGTAGAAAACATTAGATGTTGATTTCATCCACCCCATATTAGACAACCATTGGGTTTCACTGCTAGTTGTACTAACAAATAAGGGAGGAAATTATGAGCGTGTGTAGATTATTGGGAAATTAATAAGGAAACTAGGAAGGGTCATTTCCCTCTACCATTTATTGATCAAGTACTGGATACCTTATCTTGGAAAAATTATTTTTCCTTCCTAGATGGTTTTAGTGGATATAACCAAATATATATTGGCCTACATGACCAAGATAAAACCACCTTCACATGTCCATGGGGTAAATTTTCCTATAGAGTCTTACCATTTGGTCTATGCAATGCCCAAACCACATTTTAAAGAGTTGTCCTTAACATTTTCATACTTAATCATTGATAATGTTTAGGTATATATGGATGAATTTATATTCTACAGGGACTCCTTTGAGGAAGCCTTAACCAACCTAGAAAAAGAGCTGCATAGATGTGTTGTTTATTTACTTTATCTACTTTGATATTACTTTAATGTCATAAGTTTACCCAGGTTCAGATTTGAACAAGCTTCCAACAAAATCCCTCTAAAACTACCACCCCCCTGGTAAACTAGAAGGCAATGTAGTACACAGGGTGCACTGCGCAACCTCACCTGAGTTAGTTCTATGGGTGGATGCAACGCTCAGGTGCTTGCAACCTGGGAAATGAGTGGGGATCTACAATTAATCTCTGCAGTCTTCATTTATTAATTTAACATTCAACTTATATGGAATACCTTGTCATTCTTACTCATACATGTGAAATATCAGATCTAACTAACTCATTCATTCATTTATCTAACATCTAATCATCAACACCAAAGAAGGTACATAACATTCAGTCACATAACACAGGGTATACCATGGTTCACCCCTCCTGGGCTACGTCCAGAAAGATTTGGCTCTTCTGTTCTTTTATTATTTTGGTTCCAACACTACAATGCCTCGTGCCTTACAACTCTCCATCAAAACAGGTTGAGATATTACAATGAAGCGGAATAGATCGCACTAGGCTCCTCAACCTATGATCTAACCCCTAAGATCTACTTTAGTCCCTCTCATCAGCTCAACAACTTACAAAAATAGATCGGAGTAACAATATGATAACAATGACAAACAACATGACATCAAACTCCGAACCTTCGAACAACAAAACCCTTACCTAGACCTCCTAGGTACCTACTTATACATGTTCTTGGCTTACTAGCCATTACATCTTCTTACCAAAACCCTAAACCTAGCATGGTTAGGTCTTCTTGCATGCATGCCTCGCATGCTTTCCTCCTCTGCATGCACGTTTATCTTGCGTGTGCTGCTTTTCCTGCTAGCTATCTTGTGCTTTATTCTCAAAAATTATTCTTTATTCCAAAATGAGCATGCGCCCAACATGCCCCCAACACTAATATGTGGCTCATCCCAAGCCACCTAGGCACTGCGGGCCCCTTTGATAGCCTCTTCTAGACTGTGGAACTTGTCTTTCAGTCCCTTCCCTTGTGTCTAGACCTGCGTGACCTTTTTTGTAAGTGCTTCTAAGTTCTGCGTTGTGACTTCCTCTTGAACCATGGTTGTGCACTCCACCTGTGTTTGCGTCATTTTCTTCTTCTCCACCTCTAGTTGCACATTCATCTCTGCTGATTTATCTTGGAGGGGTTCCATCTGTGCTTTTATTTCCTATTTGTGTGTCTACGCCATCTTTAGTTCGACCTGTAATCTCTTCATGTCTTGCATTTCTTTTAAATGATCAGTGATGCCCACAATATTCTGCCTCTGCTTGAGGTCCTGGATTTCAACACTTATCCTCTCTTCTTGCTAGTCCCACTGTTGGACCTGCTCATCCTCCTCCAGCACTGTCCAAAGATGCATTGTTTTATCAAACAGTTCTATGACTGTGTTAACTTGTTTCTCCAACTCTGCTAGTTGGAGTGTAGCTTCTTTTTCCCATTGCTTCCTAACCTTTGGTGGAGTCGTTGGAGTCAGCTTCTCTTTCAATTCCTCAATCTATTTCCTGTATTGGTTGATAGTTTGGGAAATATGATTGAGTTTTTCCTCTGTCGTTAGAATCTTGGCCTGCGTGCTATCCGGAAGGTGGTTGTATACTGTTGTCACCCGCTATTCTATTTTATCTCTGCGCTACTTTTCTTCTTTGGTAAGAACATTACTTGTTTGACCACGAGCTCCAATTCTTCCTTGTCATTCTTGATTCCCTATAGTTCGGTTGCATCTATCCTCGCGCGTGACTGCACCTCCTATGCGACGCTGACTTAGAGTCTATAGGGAACCTTTGTTGGTATCTTATCCAATACCATCTCGACCTGTGCTACATCTTTCAGTGGCATCTTCAACATGTCACTAGTTACCCTGAATGTTGGACTTGCCTGCATAGTTGTGTGAACTGTATGTTCAGTTTGTGGCATAGTCCTTGTCAATGCTGTTGTTTCTCCTTAGGGGACGAATGTTGTTCCCCATTCTGACCTCTGCGTGGCCTTTATTTTCTCGAGGACCTATCTCATACTAGCCAAGTTGTCTTGTATCTTCCCCCTTTGATGCTTTTCTTCTTCCATGTCTTCTTCGACATGGTCTTGCACCTTCTCTGCCATAAGATTAGCGTCGTCCTCCGTGATTGTATATTCGGACGACTCTTTGTGCACCTTCGCCTTCTTGCACGTTCCTCCTGACTACAAAATTGGCCACTTTGATGGCCCTGGTTCTTTGGGGGTAGATGCTGACGAGGTTCCCCGTGTTCCCATAGCCCCTGCTCCTTTCTCTTTTGTTGTGAGGCAGTGTCCTTCTTTCCTTCCTGCGCATCCTTTTTTGTTGCCTGCACGTCCTTCTTTCCTGTGCCCCCTTTCTTTTGTTGCGCTAGATTCTTTGTTGGTTTCAACTTTTTGGGCGCAACTTTATCTCCTACAGGTGTCTTGGCCTGCCCTGCATCCACCTCCGTGCCCTGAGGTGCTTCTTTATCTAATACTAGGATCTTCCAGTCATCGGGCCAATTCCTCATAGCCATATCTACATCATCCTCTGTGACGCAATATCTCATTTGGAGCCACTCCTTGCCTGGATCCCTGCATGCTCGGATCCACATATTATGTCTCAACGCCTTGAAGTTGGTGACGTCCTTGAACTGTGTGACTACCTCCGGGGTTATTTTCCAAGTGTTGGTGATAGTCTCCTGTATCTCGGTGAAGTACCTGGAAAAGGTATTCATGTTCGTGCTTTTGTTCTTGGGGTTGGAGTTTCTCCCTAGCAACATGTACCATGCTGCGAGGCACCGACCTATCCTACTGCAAAAGTATGAATATGGGGGATTCGTCCACCCCATCAGTGCAATCAGCATGAGTATCCACGAGTAGTGGAACTCCGTGATGAGGTCTTGTGCATATTTGTAGTCCTCCATGAATAGGTTTAATAGGTAGGGGGCCCAACTGAATGACGTGCCATTTTCACACTGTACTGCAACTATGACAACCCCAACAGGGACTTCTTCCTTGCGACACTTTCGAAGCATTTTGTAGTCCATGATCTTAGTGTCCATGTGTGTCGCTAATTCTCTTGACGATTATACCGTGCAACCCCGTATTTGTGCCATATGTATTTTTCATTTCTTCTGCCAACACCTTCTCCTTAGTTTTTTCATCCAGGTACTGCGAGGGGTTCTCACCCATTGATGGAAGTCTTGTGATCATTGTGATTAGATCCACATCTATGGAGATGGGTTGCTCCATCTAGAGGAATCCTCCATGTAGGACCTCTATTAACTTCTTGATGCAGTTGTTCACCTCCTTCCCCCTTCCAAAGTGGGGAATCTCCAGCATGTTGAGAATGCTAGTGTTTGCTAGGCCAACTACCCATGGTTTTGGTTGTAGGATGGGATCGCCAAGGGGTGCTATCCCTATACTATCAAAATAAACCTGCTGCACAAATTCAGGGAATTTTCCCTCGTCGGCCACATTGTGGTCCGAGTATCTCAGTTTCTCCACGCAACCTAGTAGTGTTGGCATGGTTTGCACTCCTTCTGGAATGCATGGGAGCACGATTATTGAATCTGGCTACCTGCACGGAGATTGCTCCATAGGCTATTTTCCCTTCTGCTTGGTTTGTTGACTAGAGAACCCCACCTCCTTCTGTCTCCTTTCTATATCGGACTCTGGTTGGCCAGTGATATCCTCAACCAGATCCACCTGTTGCTGCGCGGTTGCAACTCTAGTGTTTGTGGGTACTGTCGCCTCTATTTGTGCAGTAGCATGGCCATTTAATTGTGGGACCCCTTCGTCCACTGTAATATCTAGTGGGTTTCCTATGTTGCGCAAGGGATGTCCCTGCATGCTGCTGGCCGAGCCGAATTCCATGGTCAACACGATTGGCCCCTATCTTTCCTCCACCATTGGTGTAGGATCTATTGGTGCTTCGATTGGTGATGGAAATGCGTCGATGTCGACAAATTCCTTGGGTTGTCTGGTTTCCTGTTCAGGCTTTGCTACTTCCCGTGGTGCCCTGATACTCCGTTTTTCCTCCCTACTTGGCTCGGTGCACCCATATTTGGTTATGCCATCATGGGTCATGGTTGGTTTTGGCTGACTGACTCTTCACTGGTTCTCCTGTGTTAATTCACTTCGGCTCTACCTGCTCTATCTCTTTGTAATTTCACAAATTCACAATAGGTCTTGTTGGATTACTGAGAGGGGGGGGGGTGAATTAGTAATAGAGTAATATAATCCTTTTTAACCATAATATGCAAGTGTTATATTTATTTATGATCTATGTAGCACTATCATCCAATAGTTGCAGAGTAAATAAGCAATGAGAAATCATACACATACACAGTACACCAAAGTTTTTACGTGGAAACCCAAAACAGAAGAAAACCACAGAATGATTTTTCTTATATGTCTTTAAGAATTACATTCATTGGAAGCACCAACTTCCTTTGT
>SNQJ01S0155945.1:0-22372 GCA_010110895.2 Picea sitchensis | reverse complement strand
TTGGTCAAATGATAATTATAATAGGCAGAATAAGAAGTCGGCCCCAACAGATATTAAAGAGGCCCCAGAATATATTAAGGGTGGTTGTAACCACCCAGTTGGAGAAGTCGGCCCTGCCAGTGAAGAGACACTTCACACGTGGCAGTCTAATATAAATAAGGAGGCTAGCGCCTCTCTTAGACACACAACTCACTTGCTCATTTCATGAGACAAGTTTCGGATCTGGAGTTAGAGAAGAAGGAGAGAGAGTGGCGCATATCTGGGAGAGGACTTTTTGTATTAGTTTAGGAGATCTCTTGGCATTGTATTGGCTATCTATATTAAGGAAGTTTTGTTGGGTTTTCTTCACCTAGAGGGTTTCCCAGGATAAATGTTGTGTCTCTTGTGATTGTGTATTTCTCAGTGATCTTGTATTATGCTATTGTTATCTAATATGCAAAGAACTATAATAATTGCTTAAACATTAACAATTTTTGTCCCCAAAGTAACACGGAAAAGTCCCCTACTTTGAGGTAAATCCTCCATATGGGATATCCATGAGAAACATTTTGAAGTTTGAATTGGTAAGTAGGAGATCACTTGGACTAGCCATATTACAATATGCAGGTAAGATGACTCCAAAAGTAGAAACTGACTATTCAGATTGAAAGCTCTTGAAAAAATGGTTAGTAACTTTCAACCAAGTGAGCTATTGCAAAAGATATGAGAAATGTTAGAAAGGAGCAAGGGGGGCTTTTTTTCTTAAATTCTTTTCTTACCCTTGAAACCTTTGGTTTTGCTAGCAAAAATGTTCAACACAACTGCACACAAGAAACAAGCAAATTTCCAATTCTTTTTTCAAAATTCTATAAGTTCAGGGTTATATCTCAGTTAGTCTACTTGGAAAATACAACTTTTCTCTCTTTTTCTAATTTGTAGATATCACAAAAAGCATAGGGAAAATAGCATACACAAAAAATAAAATACTCTGTGTTTTGTTTATGATTTGTCGAGATTGCACGAGGCAAAGGTAACAATATACTCAGATCGGATGGGGAGCAAACCAAGAACAAAAAAATAGAAAAAATTAAAATGAAATATTTAAATAGAATGAAAGATTAAAAAAAAATTGAAATGAAATTGTATACCTATGGATTTGATATAAATGAGCATATCTTGGGGAAATGGAAACCTTTTTGGGTGAAATGAAAAAGGTTTCCAATTGAAAACAATTCTCCAAATGCACTGGAATTGTTCTCTTGGCCTAGAAATGCTTAGAAACATCAGAATTCAAAAGTCCTTTGATGCATGCAACAACATAGGTGTAAGATCTCGATCAACGACAGGAGTGGGTCTTCATAGGGGCTTTGATACCATGTTTGATAAACATGGTATATCCACATAGGTCAAACACCTTAAGGCAACTAACCGGTCACACAAATAGATCAAAGATGAACACACCAATGTATTATGTGGTTAAAACCATTAAAGAGGGAAATAATCCACAACCCCAACTAATGTAATGACCTGAGGCGATACAATAATGCAAAAGGAAAACAATTTGCATATGCATTTCTCACAATTGATCATCAACAAATGACCCTCCATGCTCTTTAAATAGAGATCATCGACAAATCAGGTGTGTTACCCCCTCTCACCAAGGGGTAACTAGAGGAGGTCATGCCTCATGATCCACATTTGCAAACAGTGATCTTAAACATGATCATCGACATTCTCCACAGACAACAACCCCTCAGATGCCTCCCCACTCATCATTGCTTAGCTCATTCACTTGGTCAACATGGTGCATTTGATGATGGTGGTCCAACACACATGAAGTACAATAGTCATTATTTCATATAAAGTGTACATTTAATGCATTAAGCATTTAGGTGAGGATCATGGGTTGAAGTCAGATAATGGATCATGATGCTTGGAAGTTATGTTCTTTGCCTTGTTTCGCATTGGTGGCCATCATTTGTGTCCTAGTCTAGTTTTGTCACTCTTGGGTAACAAGGGTACTATTGGAAGGCTTTGATAAGGGTAACACACAGTTCCTTTTCATACTTAGCATTTTCCATATTGATTCATTCCGTTGTCCTATCTTCTGGAAATGGCTGTTACATGTATCCCAAAAAGGTCCATGCCTTTATCCTCCTATGAGAAGAAGGGCTAGAATGTCGAGGTTGATGCAGTTGGTAAGAAAAAAATGTTAAGAGCATGTTATGAATTCAAAATGCAAAAGAACAATGGGATATGAATGGAAAAATCAAAAGCCAAGAATAACTTGAGCTCTACCCTCTGACTACAAGGCGATCGCCCCAAGTCCTAATGCACGGAATGCATATCAAATTAAAAGGACTTAATGAATCCCAATAAAATAATAAATGCATGAACATGAAAAGGGGACTTGCTAAGCAATAAATTTATATCAAAAGGCAAGAAGGGGTTTGGAATAGACACACTGTTGAGGAAAGGGTAGCTGAAGTACCAAGCACTCCCTCTATAAAGGAGCTCATGGAGATGAACCCACACATGGCCTTGCATGTCAATGACATCGTGACCATGAAGTAAACTCCATACCATCTCATTCACTTATGCTTACCCTTTGAAGGGTTTATCGGGAACTACTCCTCTACTTGGGTACTCACACACTGTTGCCGTCCTAATACACACTTGCAGACGTGAGCTAAGTCCGGCTCACTTAGTGTGTCCTTGGAGGCACAATGCCTAGGTTCACAGCCCACGCTGTCACTTTGACCGGTACCTCTTTCATCTAGGCTTAGTCCTAGGGAAGCCAAGGGGGGTAGACCCTAGTTACTAGATAAGATTTAGCATTTAAGTTCTAGGAGTTGATTTTAATTTGTTAAGGTTTGGGGGGAGTCTAACCTATGATGCTAAAGCAACAATGCAAGATGCAAGGTTAGTATGTTAAGCAAGCCCTTTCCCTAAGTCAACTAAGACTAGTGCCTAAGGTTGGGCAATGGGGTCAACTAAAGTTAAAGGGTGTTTCGTTACAATGTAATTATAAAGATTACAAAAGAATATTTATTCACCTCAAGACTAGATACAAGTACTTACAAATAAGAATGCTAAAGATACAATGATACTACACAACAAGCTAACCACGTTATTTCAATGTGCAGGATATAAAGAAGATCAAAGCATGAGCATCAACAACACATCAAAGCAAGCATGCCCCAATAGCACTTACTCTATTGAACTGCCCCTCAATGGCAACATCAACACAATAAAGATTCACAAGGACACTTAGTAGATTTGTAAATTTAAAGCACAAGTGTTCCACAATGATTATGATATTCAACACTTTAGTTATTTAACCCACAAAGCACTACTTGTATTACGAGATTGAAAGATTAAGTTTACAAGTATTAAACCACAAGATGAATTAGATTAAGCCAAGGTTTGATTTACTTAGTGAGTTAAGGGTTCCTTAAGATTGTAAGATTTTAATTACCCTTATTAAGTGTTTCACCAAAAACCTTCTCCCCCGGTTGCCAAATGACTGCTGGATGCTCAAGAAGTATGGCAACGAGGCCTACCCTAGCTTCGCAGGTCAGCCCGAAAGATTGAGTTTTTACGAAAATGACGCTCCTTCGCGCCATGAGACCGTCCTCGGCCTATCACCTTCCATTGCCCTCCTCAATCCCCGTTTTAGATGGTGAAGATGGTGGTTTAAAGTACCCTATTAAGTCTATTAAGTATGTATATCAAATGGTTAGACTTTTAGGTGTGTTTTAATGACTTTACGATGCCTTAAATTGGTGATTCAGTGTCAAAACCGAAACTTACTTCTGCTTATTAAGTGTGTTACCATGATTGAACCATTAACATGAAATAGCTTGTTATGAAAGATACTAAAGCACAAGGGCAAGAACAACTTGCCAAAGAATAAAAGAGAGAAGAACTCAAGCTTATACCACTTATCTTGTGTTTGTTTAAAGCATTAAGATCAAAGCATTAAGTGTGTAAGAGAAGCTTGAAGAATTAGAGATATGCCTACACTATCAACTTATCCAACAATGATTTACTTTAAGTGTGATGGCAAATGGCCTTTAAGATATTATAACATGAAAAACAAAACCACTTACTAAACTATGAAATCATTAATCATTTAGTGTGTTGGATTAGAGCATGCAACAAAATAGATCTTGAAAGAGATTATAACATGCAAATAGATCTAAGTAAGTTGATTATGCCCCAAGGGCTTAAGCTTAAAGATTAATGTGTGTAGAGATCTAAATCTAGAGCATTTAAACCAATACAACATGAATAGATCACAAGCACATTAAAACCCTAGCCTTACGATTTGGGGTATTCCTCTCCCAAAATGTAGGCAATTATTAAACTTTAGAAGATATCTTGGAAATAAATAGAGATAAAGAAAGAGAGAGAAGCAAGCAAGAGAAGAAACAAGCAAGGCAAGCAAGCAAGGCAAGCAAACAACCACTACAAGAAGCTCACTAACCCCACGTCCTAGCTTAGGAGAGTGATTTAGAGATGAAAAACTCAAAGCTAGATCTTACCCAAGCTCACATGTGGGAGGTAGGCCGTACCAATCCTCCTCCCAAGCAATAAGCTACTAAACTCAGCAAGAAGTGAAGGAAAATAAGCACAAGAAGCTAGAAGAAGTGAAGAGAAAGGTTGAGAATGTTACCCACTTGAAGAGAAGGGTCTTGGAGTGTTGTGTGGCTATTTTAGGGCAACTTAACCCCCTCAGCCAGATCTGAACCTGCAAAAACCAACAAGGTATATTTGCTGGAAAAGCTATACACAACAAGCAAAAATGAAGAAAAATTTCTAGTTTTGGTAGAAATTTTCCACATAGAAAATTTAGTGAAGAAAGTAGATTTAGATGACCATTCTAAGATGTTAAGCTAGCTGAAATATGTATAGAAAGGACAGCAAGAAATAATGAGAAAAGAAGAGAGAGAAAGAGGAGTTTTTGTGTGCTTTAAGGGAGGACTCTTCCTTGAGGCATTCCCAATAAAACCCTTGAGGCCCAACTTGCAAAAACTTGACAAGATCTATGCATACAAAGATAATATGATTGGATATGCTAATAAGATGAAATACTTGCACCCTATCTAGCAAACCCACATATATAGATCTACAAGAATACTCGTTGTTAGATCTACCCAAGTAACACTTTACCCAAGATCTAATCTATGCAAATATCATGCCAAATCAAAACAACATTACCTCATGTGTAGCAAGAACAAAAATACTTGTTGCTCTTCCAATAATCCTCCAAAGTTTCTCCTTTATTACTCAAGAATGGATCTTGGAGAAATACTTGCTCCAAAACCCTAAGAGCCAAAGAATGGAAGAAAGATGGAATAAGAAAGAGAAAGAGAGAGAGAGAGAATGGAAAATCAAGTAGCATAACAATAGCTCAAGATATGGTAAAGAAATGAGGGTGAGAGGGGTTCTATTTATACTTGGAGAGGCAAAATCACCCCTCTTGGATCAATGCCAAGTGTCCACCACCAAGCACAAGCTAGAATCCCAAGGGTAGGGAGCACCATCTAGGGTTTGATCACATGGATCAAGGATGTGGATGAGTGAGGGAGATGTGGATGAGTGAGGGAGTGTTGGGATCAAGCAAAAAGGTAAGTGGGAGGCTAGGAAAGGCGTGCCAAGGGATGTAATAAGTCTCCCCTTAATTTTTTCATTATTTTTTTACTTTTTGGAGACTTTCTGGAAGGGAGGCACACCACTCTAGGCAAAGTGACGTTTTTTCTTAATGGCTAGGTGAGGGGGTGATGTGAGGGTTGGAAAAGGTTAAGAAAAATCTCTCTCATCTTTATCCATCTTTACATCACCCTTTTAACTCAATTACAAAAAAATATTTTTCCAATGTCATGACTTAGCAATTAAAATTGTTGTTTTTGACTGACTGACACTCCGAGTGGACAAACCCATAGCAAAAGTTGTCCGACTGAGCTGAAACTTGGTCCAAGGGTGTAGGGGGTCTCATTCCATTTCTTTTGAGCACAAATACCCCTATCAAAAATCCAAGGACCTAGTTTTTACAATTTTTGCTCAAAAATAATTAATTAATTAAATAATTAAACCTCCAAACTTAAGGAAATTTAATTAAAAAAAACTATTCTAGACTCAAGGGAATTCTGCGGAACTTTTTAAGATGTCTTGCATGGTCATTTACATCATTCTTAAACAATAATTACCAGAAGATAAGCCCATTAGAACGCCCTTCACCACTTTGGAGGAATTATTGCAAGTGTGAGGGAAAAACTCAAGGGAAATCAAGGATGAAAAGCCCAATTGATAACCTGAGGATAAAAAACCCTCGGTGAAAGGAACTCTCCCCATGAACTGATCCCAAGGTAACTGACCTAACTATGAGCCATGCGGACCTATTACATTATTGACCCACGCAGGGGTGCGGAAATTCCGTTTACAAAAGGAAGTGCTGGGGCCAAAAATGCCCTGTAGAACCAATTGGTCTTCGACAAACGAGCATCTGATAATGCATCTCTTCATGGCACATGGAGTTGACCCCCTAGTTGGAGAGGCGGTCAACACACACCTAATAGGGTCTTATGATGGTCCTCCCATACCTAAACTTGGCATGTTGCATAAAGTCTTAAGCTAGTGTAAAGTTTGAAGAAGATACCTAATGTGAATTGCTTAAGTGGATTTTGTTTTAGATTGTGGCTTACTTTGTATGATTCTAATGACTCTTGTATCTTGTAATGATTGGTCTTACTTGATTCTGTGAGCCTTGCTTATTGATCATGCACCCTTGGATATGGTCCTTTGGAGGACGTTTGATGATGATGTCATACATTGTTTGGAGGACATTGCACCCTTGATGATGAGTGTTGGGTTAGGTGATGACTTGGCATGCCTTCGGGCATCTTCTAGCGGCTCTTGGACCTTGGACATTGCATTGATGAGCTTGGACGTTGCAGATACAACTTGATGGGTCATTCAGAGGGCAGGAATCCCGTGCACTTGGACGTTGCACCCTTTGAGGACGTTAGTGTTTGGATTGACCCCGATGCCCCTGATGATGATGATGCACCCCTTGGGAGAGGTGATGGAGGCACTATCCACCATGATGTCACCTTAGGAGCTTGGGACATGATGATGGCACATGATGATGATGCCATGCTTGAGTGAGGTGTCACTTTTGCTTGAGTCAACCTAGCACATGGATGGTGAGTTGACACCTTGATGATGATGAGACATGACCCTATTGATGAGGGGATGTGACCTTTCATGATGCTTTGCACCTTTTGGGGATTAATGTGACTTTTGGAGGCCTTATACCCCTTGAGGAGATGACTTCACCCTCTTTTGGCATCCTACACTCAAACATGTGACTATTTTAGAGGACGTTTTGATGTATTAGCATTTTATCTTTATGTTGGAGGCTATTTTGGGGGTCGGCTTGAGACCTATCCACCTTGTATCATGGATTTATTATGTTATAGGGGCTTTTAGAGAGATAAAGCACTAAGCTTATCTCATATATATACTTGAGGGTTTCCTCATTTGTAAATGATAACTTTTACTTGTGGAGAATCACTTCTAGCACTTATTTACTCATTCATCATGGAGAACTCATGCTCACCTTCTTGGGGATGATCTAGTGGATGCTTTGCAATTTTATTGTGGATGATTACATGTTTAGGGGTTCTTTCATGCTCAATGACTTGACTAGTAAGTGTTATTTTCAAGTATTTGGTGGTTTATTCTTGGTGTATTAAGTAAATTGTTTTATCAAAGTGGTGAAACCATAGGGAGGTTTGTAGTGGACTTCCTCTCCTTGTTTTCATTTATTTTGAACTTGTTGAAGGACATAAGTGTGATTCTAGGGTTTGTAGTGGACTACTCTGGGGTTTACTCGTACATGTTAATTTTCTAGGGTTTGTAGTGGACTATTCTAGGTTCTTGACCAAAATCCCTTCTAGATCACTTGGCAAAGGTCTTTAGAAGACATAAGACAACCTCTTAGGGTTTGTAGTGGACTACCTTGAGTTGCCCTCTTAAAGAATCAATACCTAGGGTTTGTAGTGGACTACCATAGGGTTTGATCCTTGAGTCTTTTTTTTCCTTTTCTCTCCATATAATTTGCACCTTAGACTCCATATGCCCATGGAAGCTAGACAACACTGGTCTATTCTCCTGGAAGGTGACCTTAAAACCCTAATTCTTCTCTCTCCTTGACGTCTTAAGGTAGATTTATCTTTGTTGCATTGTGTTTTCATCTCTTAGCCTTCAATAGCCTAAGATCTAGGGTTTTTATTGCATTCTTACTTGGAATACCTCTTGACACCATTTATTGCTGCATTGATTGTAGTTTTCAGCCATTAGACTTGACATCTTGCACTCTTGAAGTAGTTTCATGCTATTTTACTTTTCAGAAATCATTGGTTATTGGTGTGTTAGTTTTAACTTGCATTTAGCATCTCTTTCATTGCATCTTTACTAGTTTAGGACCGTTATATTGCTGTTTTTATAATTTGTTATTTGCTGAAGTGAATCATCTCTTTATGCATGTTTTACTGTTGCCATTCCTTTTTCTTTGATAGGTAGTGTTTAGGGGCATTTATTTGATTCATTTGTTGTGGTAGATGTCTTTTGTTGTCTTATAAACACCTCCTCACACACCAACCTTGAATTTTCTTTGCTTAAACTACCTTGTCTTCACTTTGAACCTTGACCTAGTTGGTGGTACAATTGAGTAACCAAGATAGGGGGATATAGATTTGATTCATTCTTGCTGTAGGATTCCTTGAGGTTTCTAGGGAAGCTTCCCTTGTGTGGGATCTCAATCCTTCACTAAAACGAGGGAAGTAATTGCTTAGGTGACAGTGACAAGCACTTCCATATGTTACACTTGTCTTGCGTCTTGTGAAGGCTTTGCATAAGTGATAGATTGGTTGATAACGAGGTGCTAAGCCATGGATCAATATGCGTTAGTATTGAGAAGAAGATGAACCGTCGGATCACTTTATGTTTGTTGCCGTCCTTATACAAACCTACCAATGTGGAGAAGTCTCCAACCCACTTGGTGTCTCCTTGGAGGCACAAGCCTAAGTCCAAACCCATTGTCACCTCGATTTGGACTTCTTCTGTCTAGGCTCACTCCTAGGGAAGCCAAGGGGGGTAGACCCTACTTAACTATGTTAAGGTTGATTAGAGGATCTAGGAGTTAATTTTAGTTCTTAGGCTAGGGAGACCCAACCCACATGACAAGCAGTCAATGCAATGCAAACTTTCAATGACAAGCACACCCGTTATCCACTAAACAATGTTAAGAATAGTGCCTAAAGATAAATAAATGGAGTCAATGAGAGATACACCAAATTACAATTATACAAAAGTAAATGATGCTATGGGATATCCACAATGTGTAAAAGAAATTACTTTGCACTTAAACCAATTATGAATATTATCTACAAATTGAAATACAACATGAAATATATATATACAATGAAATGAACAACTAAATGATTATACAACTATATCCAAAAGAATAAAGAATTCTATTAACTCAATAAATAATGATGCATCAAATTATGTAAATATTCACAATGAAAGAGATAACTTGAAATTGAAAATGCTTGGAAAGTTAAAACATTTGAAAAGTAAATTGCTTTGAAACTGAGATTGCAAAACTTGAAAAGTAAATTGCCTTGAAACTGAGATTGCAAATGTTGTGAATGTAGTGTACAGGTTAATTTTAATACGTTTTAGGTCTCTCTTCGATTAAGGGGATTAAAATGTGTAAGATACAAAGCCTAAACTATGTGATTACCCCAAAATGTTATCCCCTCAACCAAAAGGAATTGATGGGTGCTCAAGAAGAAGGACAAGCGAGGTCCTTCCCTAGCTCCACAGGTCAAATCCAGAATGCTTGGGCGCTCAAGCAAGGAGGACACATAGTGCCGTGAAGCCGTCCCTGACTTACACCCCTTGTAGCCTCCCAAGTCACCCTTTTTGGTGGTGGAAACAATAACAATTGGATGCCTAATTAAACTACTCTTCAATCCTTTGCCCTTTCTTAGTTACCCAGTATCCACTATGTGGCAAGGGGAGGGAATATGGGGCAGAGGTGAAGCACAAATATGATTACTTTTGCAATAATTTAAATGACTTGGAAAGCAAAAGCAACCCCACAACAATGGCACAAGTGGAGGACAAGCCTACCGTTTTAGCCAAGGTGGGTGTAAATAAGGAATTTAAATGACTTTGGAAAGCAAAAGCAACCCCACAACAATGGCACAAGTGGAGGACATGCCTACTGTTTTGGCCAAGGTGGGTGTTAATAAAAGAATTAAAATGACTTGGAAATTTAAAGAGCAACCCCACAACAATAGCACAAGTGGAGGACTGGCCTACCGTTTTGGCCAAGGTGGGTGTAATAAAATAAATGCAAGAAAATAAATTTAAGCCTAGCCTTCACGATTTTGCAAGGATGGCTTAGGCCAATCTCTTTGCAAGGTGTGGGCAATAATTCTAACTAAATTACAATATCAGATTTTTTATATACTTGAGAGAAGGCAAACCCAAGAAACTCTCTTGAGTTGCTTACAATGCTTTAGAATAAGAAGATGAAGGGGGGATTTGATATCCCAACATTAAAATGCCCTTTGAGTGCCTTGGGGGCTCAAAACAAGTAGCACCTCCTCCTTGTTGTTGAAAATCTGCATAAAAATCAACAAACTATGTTTGCTAGAAAATGCTACAAACACCAAGAATATTGTTAACTTCTTTTAGGCTTTTAGCCCAATGAAGCATAAATTTAAATAGAGAAATATGAATATGAAAGTGAGTTTTAATGATTATTCTAGAGCAAAAGAATGCTTATGAAAGAGAAGAAAATGGTGGATACAATGAGAGAAAAATAATGGAAACTTTGGTTGATTGAATGAGTGAGTTTCCCACTTTGAAAATCATTCGTCCAATCTTCTAGTGACCTGCAAATATGTATATCTTTTGCTACACAAGACACAAGGAGGTGAGAGCATCTAAAAAGCTTGCAAAATACTTTGCTTGACTTAAAAGAAACTACCACAAAGCTAATAGTAATAATACTAATTATTCCCAAGCAAAATACTTTGCTTGGGTCTCCAAGTTAAACTAGTGAATGCAAAAAAATACAAGAAATAAAATGCACAATATCACCTCACAAGAACACCATGAAGAGCACCAAGAAGACTCCCAATGCACACAATAGATCCTCCAAAGCTTCCTTTATTATTCCAGAGTGTTTCTACAAATACTTGTAGCAAGATTTACAATGAGAGAATGGGAGAGAGAGTGATAAGAATGGGAGAAATTTTGGCATAATAGACTTTCTCTAAGAATTGATGAAGAAATGAGGAGGAGATGCTTTCTTTTATAGATGAGAAAGATGAGAGGCCCCACTTGGATGAGCTCCAAGTGTCATACATCCAAGGGGGGAGTGTCTCTTCAAGGGGGGCGCACTTTTAGGGTTAGTGAGGTGGATGAGGCTTGAGGGTTGAGTGGGGAAGGGGGAAAATACCTTTCCCACTCATCTAAAAGGTAGTTAGGGTCAAAGGGGGATAAACCCAAAGTTTTGGGGGCCCTGTACATTATTTTTATTTCCCATGAGTTTATGAGCAAGGGGGGCACCCCTGTTCTAAGGAGATGGTCATCTTAGGTTGTTGGCTTATCAAGGGGGGGGTCTTCTAACTGGAAAATCACTTTCCCAACTTAGGAAAAACATTAGGAATCCTTTTCCCACTCTCTCTCATGATTTTAGTGACTTTTACAAAATTTGGCTATTTTGATTTAGCCAATTACATGCTGATTTTTGACCGACTTGGTCTCCTCATGGACAATGGCCTAGCAAAACTTGTCCAAATGAGCCGAGAATTGACCCAAGGGTGTAGGGGTTCATAAACCATTTGATTTGAGTAGTCATACCCCTATACAAAATCTCCAAGGACCACTTTTTTACATAAAAAATAATTAAAAATTCCCAATTTGCGGGAATTTTAATTATTTAAAAAAATCCTTTCAAAACTTAACGAAATTCCGCAAGACTCTAGGAAATGTCTAGCATGGTCATTTTCAACACTTCTAAACCTTAGTTATCCATAGGGCTCGATCATTAGAACACCTTTCACCACTTTGGAGAATTTATGTGAGTGAAAAAATCAAGGATAATTAAAATTGCAGTTAAGCAAGATTAATTACCTGAGGAAAAAAAAAACTTGATCAAAGGATTTCTCTAATGATAAAGTCCTAGCCTATAGGTAACTAGACAAAAATTGACTCATGCTAGCATATTACAATATTATCCCACATAGGGGAGCGGACATTCCGAGTACATAGAAAGACATGTCGGGAGCAAAAATTGCCCTGTTGAACCAAAAGTCTTCAAACTGGTTGTACCACTAGGTACATATCTTCATGGTATATGACGTTGACCACCTAGTCGAAATAGGTGGTCAACAATGTCTAGAACATAATTGTGACTATTAGATTAGATAATTACAAATGCACACTAATGAAACACACTTTACCTAAAGACACATTAGACCAAGTTGATCTTAACTAACCCCTAAGTGTCTAAATATCCTAACATTTTGGAATAACCCCGAAAGATCACACTCTATAAGGCTTCTTCTATTAGGGAAATCAACTTTATTGCATAGAGCTCCTTATATTCCACATTCTTTGAAGGATTTAGTGATTATATGTACCTTTCTTGTACATGACCAATTTGAGTTGTTGCAAGAAAGCCATCCATTTGAAATGTCTACTCTGCTATAACTTGGACTAAGTTTCTAGGACTTGCAAAGGCTTATGATCTATCACACCACTAGATTTCTTGGGGATTCCTAACCTTATCTCTATCTTGATATGGGATTTATAATTCTCATTCCATGTATCATATTGCTTTGTCCTTCATCTTGCATGATTAAGACTTCTTTTTATAGCATTAAGTAGATAGAGTTTCCTTTTGACATCCCTTAGGTTATGATCACTTCCTAATGCAATTTTGGTCTCATTAACCTATTTCTGTCATTAGTGAACATTGATATAACTTCTTTCTTTCTTTTTATATTTTCCATGTCATTATGCCAAATTTTCTTTATAACAATGAAAACTTTATGTTTGCTAGTTTATATCTTTGCCAACATATCCATTACACGTTAGATATCTTTCTTAGTTGTTTTCTCTCATTTCAAATCAATGTTACATGGGTTCATGTATCCACACCTCCAGTACATGTCTCGGACTTTTGGATGTATTGTATCATATTGGGTGCTTTTGGATGTGCCCTACTTCTGGCTCTGTTGCATGCCCCAAAAATAAGAAGATAAAAAAAAAAACCCTAATGACTCCCGAGTCCCACCCATTCGTAGTTGTTCCTCTTACCCTCTACCTTCTATTAAAACCTATTAAAACCCTAAATCAACACATTTCTGCCATTTGCTATTGCTGGGCCTTTCTTTGCTATTGAGCATTCATATGGAGTTGAAATGTCACATTTGAAGACGATTTTTTGAATGTTTTCCCTTGAATCATGACGTTATAATGTTATTGCTTTCATCGTTTTCATTATTCAATGGAGAATGTTTTGTTTAAAATTTGAAAGTTTAAGCATTATTAATTTGATAGATTTTATATATTTGGGGTAGGTCCCCTATGTTCTATAGTATATACCCCCACCATTCCTTGACAAGCATTGAAATTTGGGGGGCTCTCTAGATGTAGTGGATACATGTCGCCATGTATTGAGAAACTTTGTGTAACATAGTTCCAAATTTTTGTTTGTGTAAATGTTATTTTTTAACATTCATCTAGTTCTTGCTGACTTGCTTATCATCATGAGTATCCTTCATCCTATTGATTTCCCCCCAATATAGCCAACTGGAAGAGAGCAAATAAATTCATGCACTTCAATATGTGTAGTAGGCTTTTCAGGATTGAGGTCATGTGTAATATACCTAAAGCATATAATGTAATACACACACACTATTAGTGATAATTAAGATATTAATTAAATATAAATACAAGTCAAGGAACATGACTTTTCATGTACATTGACCATTCAATGTATATTTATACAAATGTTGTGTACTATTGTAATCATGATCTTATCAACTGTTCAATTATTTATTCAATATATGTCTATGCATTCTTTGTGCAAATATATTTAATCTTGTAGGTCTACAACATCATGAATTTGTTTAATGAGAGCATAATCATTCCTCATTTACAGACTAGGCATTATTTAGCGCTTCCACTTTGTATTCTCACAGATGTACTTAGCAATCCCGTTGACCTATTTGTGGTCATTTGTTGGACATTAATAAATTATCTCTATATATCTATCTATCTTATCTATTGGACTGTATAATATTGCCTAATATTTAGATTGACTAGTTACACAATTTTGTAGAGAATATAGTTTAAGGTCGTAGACGTAAGTTGCAACAATTATTGTCATTTATAGTTCATTTCTTTAGGAGACTCATTTATGAGATTGCTCTTTTCAGATATATATTATGATGCATACAATGGGTTAATGTGCTATTTTTGCTATGTTATTTTTCACAAGAAAATGAAATAAATCAATGACAAACGCTCATTTTCTTATTACCAGACATTTGCGACTTCGGAATGTTCTTTGCGTTGAAGAACTTTGTGTAAGTAGTATTTCGTTTTTTGGTTTTCCGTAACTGGAAGCCTATTAGAATAATTCTAAGTAACTTTCGAATTATTATTATGCTATATTTGAAATGTATCACTTAATTTATCTGGATTGAAGATAGTCTTGTATTAATAGGGAATGTGGGATCTCTTTTTGACAGTGCTCTTGGAAAGAGAGGTGGGGGGCATTTGAGGTCATATAGTCTCAGAAACTTACATACATAGGGTAATAAAAATCTAGGTTTGAAAGCTAATGCATGAAACCGACTTCATGGAAACCATCAATATTCTAGTAAGCTCTCACACAAACAAACAAACATCAACATTCGAGAACATCACAAATTGTTGGGAGCCTCTACTAGCTTCCTACAATTAATCTATTATGTATATAAAATTAAACATTATTCATAAATATATACCTAGACTATAGAACTTAGGATATTAATTATTAAAAGGTGCATCAATAAGGACATCACTTTACGTGAAAGGTCACTTTGAGGCCAAGGTCACTCATCATTGTAGCTATATCATTCATTCATATCTTATTCAATTATTTTATATATTATTTGTCCTTTATGGATTTATGTCTATTGTCCTTCTTATGTTGGATATTTAAGAAATGAACTATTGTTCATTTCATTTGGTATCAGAGCTATGTTTTGATCCGACTTTTGGCCACACTTTTATCAAATCTTGTTTGATTTGGCTTTCTTCCAAACACAATTTTTTGAGTTTCTCTGAACTTGGCCTTTGACCAAAATTGGCCATTATCCATTCATCATTCAAAATTTCCGTTAAACAAAGAATCACTCCGCTGCAATTTGAAGAAACATTAGGGGAAAAAAATCAGAAAACCCAATTGAAAAAATAAATCATGTTGTTGATAACAAATCAAAGACATTAACCTAGGTGCTATGTTGTAAATCGTGTTTCCCTATTGAAGGATCACTGAGATCTTGGTGGCTACCTCTCTTTCAGATGACGCTACCATTATTGTTTTCTGAAGAGCTAAGTGCAACTGCCAAAACATAACAAATGTTTGCGGCCAATCATTGTTGCAACAAAGATCACATGAAATTGGGTTTGCAAAACTATCTTGAAGATGTTTTCACCGTTGTAAGCATCCATTTCGTCTGTCTGTGTCATGAAAATAATACATAGAATGTGGGGATGGATAATGAATAATTGCTAAGTTGGGTCATCGCCAATACAATTTTCAAGATTCCAATCCAAAGGTCGTGACTTTACACAAGATTGATTAGTCAAATTAATTAAAGAATCAAACCACCAATTTTGCCATTCCAACCGTCATTTGAGCTGCCAATGTTAGCATAAACGTAATACTCATTGTTCGACAACGCAAGTATTCCAACAAAGGACAAACACCTTTAGTAACCACTCACACAACCAAATCAAATATCAACACACTGATGTTTTCACTTGGTAAAACCCCTATGAGGAAACATCCACGACGCCAACCAACGTGGCCACTTGGAGCAATTTATTAATGCAAAAGAAAAATTTACAGAGAGATTTACAAAAGAGTTTCTCACAATTGGTCATCGACAAATGACCCTCCATGCTCTTTAAATAGAGATCATGGATCAATTGGGTGTTAAGCCACGGATCAATGTAGCCGTTAAGATTGAGGGGAATACGATCCGTCAGATCACTCTATGTTGGGAACATATCGTGACCGTCGGATTACCTAACTACAAATGCATACTAATGCATACTAAAGAAACACACTAAGAAACACACTTTTCCCTAACGACATATTAGACCAAGTTGACCTTAACTAACTCCTAAGTGTCTAAGTATCCTAACATGCCCCATTAAGAACAACTTGGGATAGGATTGAAGGATTTACAAAGGCAACACAAATAGGATAAGGAAGGAGGCATTAGAGCCTATCGCCCCTTAATGACAACTTCCTGAACTCCTAACATAGATCGAAGTTTGGAAAACTTTGCTTCTGTAAGAGACTTTGTGAAAATGTTTGCAACTTGATCATCTATAGGGTAGAAGAGCACGTCAATAACTTGATCATGAATGAGCTTTCTGATGAAGTGCATGTGTAGCTCGATGTGTTTGCTGCATTGATGTTGAACTGGGTCTTTGGCAAGCTTGATGGCACTTTGACTGTCGCACTAGAGGGGGTCGGATGTTGTTGCTGAAATCTGAACTCTGAAAGGATCTGTCGAAGCCACAAGGTTTCCTGACTTGCATTAACCGTTGCTCGGAACATTGCTTCTACTGAAGAAAGAGCGATAGCTTGTTGTTTCTTACAGGCCCAAGTGACAGGTCCTAAGCCAAGGCTGAAAAATGTAACCTGTAGTAGACTTTCGATCATCAAGGTCGCTGACCCAATCTGAATCAGTGAAACCAACCAATAAAGGAGTCCCCCCTGAACTGTAATGTATCTCGAACTATACCCCGGACATACCAAAGTATCATATTAGTTGGTATTCAATGGCTTTCATGGGATGTTTGCATTTACCGAGCAACAAGACCAACAACAAAGGAAATATCAGGACGAGTATGGATTAAGTATAAGAGGCTACCAACTAATTGATGGTCCAAAGTGGCATCAACATCGGGAGAAGTACAGGCGACAACAAGTTTGACTCCAGATTGGAAGGGAGAAGGGGTTGGTTTACAACCTTCCATGTGAAAGCGACGAAGAAGGTCACAAGCATACTTAGACTGGGAAATAAAAATTCCTTCCTTGGTTTGCAAGACTTGGAAACCAAGGACATATTGCAAAAAGCCTAAATTTGTCATTTCAAATTTCTTCTTAAGGCTTCTTTTCACACGGTTTAAAAGTTTTGGGTGACTACCAGTGAGGATGAGGTCTTTAACATAAAGAACAAGGATTATGAGATGGCTTCCTACTTTCTTGGTATAGACATTAGGGTCAGAATGACATCTAGAAAAGCCAGTGTCAAGAAGAAAGCTATCCATCTTGGCATACCAAGCTCGGGGAGCTTGCTTAAGACCATAAAGAAATTCCGTAAGGCGACAAACAAGGCTAGAGTCATTCTGGACATAGCCAGGAGGTTGTTCCATGTAGATTTCTTCATGCAAATCCCCATGCAAGAAGGCGGATTTGACATCCATCTGATGGACCTCCCATTTATGTGAGGCTGCAAGGGCTAGAACAAGGCAGATGGAATTCATTTTGGCTACAAGGTCAAAGGTTTCATTATAGTCAATTCCTTCAACTTGGGAGAATCCTTTGGCAACTAATCGAGCCTTGCGTCTTTCAACACTTCCATCCGATGCATACTTAGTGTTGACCACCTATTTTAACTAGGGGGTCAACTCCATGTACCATGAAGATATGCACCCGATGGTGCTACCAAGTTGAAGACTTGTTGGTTCCACAAGGCAGTTTTGTCTTCAACACGTATTTTTGTAATTGTAATTTCTGCTCCCCTGCGTGGGATAATAATGTAATGGGTCTGCGTGGATCATAGTTTAGGTTAGTTTCCTAGGACATTATCATTAGGGAAGTCCTTTCATCGAGTTTTTTTTTCCTCAGGTAATTAATTTGGCCTAACCAGCCTTATTAATTTTCCTTGAGTTTTTCACTCCCACAATAATCCTCCAAAGTGGTGAAAGGCATTCTAATGTTCGAGCCCTATGGTGACTCGTGTCTAGGAATATTGTAAATGACCATGCTAGACATCTCCTAGAGTCTTGCAGAATTCCGTCGAGTCTAAAGTTTTTTTTTTTAATCTTTTAAAATCACCTAGTTAATGGTAATTTTAATTAATTTTGTTGTAAAAAATGTAAAAACTAGGTCCTTGGGATTTTGATAGGGGTATTTGTGCTCAAAAGAAATGGAATGAGACCCCCTACACCCTTGGACCATGTTTCAACTCAATTGGACAAGTTTTGCTAGGTGTTTGTCCATGAGGAGTCCAAGTCAGTCTAAAACAACAATTTAATTGCTTGATTTGACAAAGTCAAAAATATCAAATAATTGTAATATGAGCAAAATGGTTAGAGAAAAGGTGGGAGATGATGTCTAAACCTATCCCTAAGCTACCCAAACCCCTTTCCTAACCTTACTTCACCCCCATCACTTAGCGACCACTTCATAAAGTCATCCCCCCTAGGGAAATTGTGCCCCCCTTGAGGAAAAGTCATGAAAAATTAAAAAATTAATGTGTGGGGTATTGGGAATATAGAAGATGGTGTGCTTTCGTTTACCATTAGTGATACCTTAGATCCTCACCAACCATAAGTAGAGGCCTCCCTCCAAGCACATGACATGGTAGGAGTTACTCAGGAGGCGAACCTAGGCTAGATAATGGAAACAAAGGTAAGCGCATCTTTCCCCAAGGATAAGCATCACAAAATTTGATTAGATAGTCCAAACCTAGCCAAAGGAGATATTCAAGCCAATACTGGGGCAGGCTGGCTGCTGTGGCTGCTGCAACTCTCCTCCAAGCCAGCGCACAAGGCTGCAATTGCGATTCTTATGCGCACCAACTGAAGGCCTGAATACGGATGCTACAAATGAGGAACTAGGCATTGCTTATAGTAGTCCACCTTGGTTTATTAGGGATGATTCTCCTTGGATAATGCGTTGTTCCATTGTATTATTATTTAGACTTCTTCTCTTGGAGGCTAATAGCCTAATATAAATTATGTTGAGCCGATAGGGCTTCTAGGGTTATTAGCCAACTTATTGGGGTTTCTCTTGCTTCGGGAGTCTTCTATTCTCGTTAGGTTCACCGCGTGGAGGTAAATACCTCCCTTGACTATATAATATTAACATTCCCTCCTAGCTAGAGGAGGTATTTACAGGTAATAGACTTGAGCACAAAATATACCATTTACTCGGTAGCATCAATATAGTCATCTAGATTACTTCATGACTAGATCATGAGCATCACCACATCACCATGTTTGCATCAACTCTCAGAAACCATACTTCATCGAGTAATTAGATATGATCTTGGATAAGTCACTCTCACCATAAATTGATATAAAAGGAGTAAAAGTTAAAGGCTGTTTCTGTCTAGAAAATATCATTCATCATTCATCCGAATGATCATCATCTCCAGTAAGCTGTTGATAGTCTTCAAGGCAATTAGAACAAGGATAGAGCACAATTTTGTCTATTCATAGTAATTACCTAACTTCTGATCCAGTGGTTCACTACACATCAAGTAACACATAAGTACTTGATCAACAGCGTATGGTTCGACGGTGAAGTATATTCACCACAATGGTCCTTCATCTGTCATACGGTCTTCGCAACAAACCATCTGCGCAGAAACAATGTTATGATATAATCGGAGGATTTATCTAGGCCAATCTTTCACTCACATGTGAGATCTGAAAGAATATGCGCGCTACGAGGCAGATGGAACATATCCACCCGCGATGTATATCTCTTGTCATATATTCTTCATAACAAACATCTATTAGCAACCTACATAGAAACAATGTTATGATAAAAGCTGAATCATCTAGGCCAATATTACACTCACATCTATGAGATCTAAAAGATGTTTGCCTCGATTATAGAATATCAACAATAGATATCTGCATTCTTCTCCAAACAAGGGAAGAGGGATTATTTACGATTTTACGAGCACGGACCATTTCTCACCCTGGGCCATTTCTTCGACACCAAAATTAAAGTGCACCACAGACCCGAGATAACAACAAACCCTAAGAAATGTTTGGACCATTTCCCACCACAGGCCATTCTTTGACACTAAACAAAGTGTAACACAGAGAATGAGTTTTCCTAAGGAATGACTATCGATTAGCGAGCTG
This sequence comes from Picea sitchensis, assembly GCA_010110895.2. NCBI lineage: Eukaryota > Viridiplantae > Streptophyta > Pinopsida > Pinales > Pinaceae > Picea > Picea sitchensis. The sequence continues at coordinate 1,906 of SNQJ01S0155945.1, read as the reverse complement.
GACTATTCCCCACCACAGGCCATTCCTCCAGACACTAAACAAATTGTGTCACGGAGAGAATGAGTGCGCCCTAAGAATGTATGGGACCATTCCCACCTGGGCCGTTCCCTCCGACACTAAGAAAATTGTAACTTGGAGAGAATGTATAACCTCGAGGAATGTCCTGCATCAACCTCCAAAGCGAGACCATTCTTATTTGCTCACAATATGAACTTGAGAAGAATGATTGCCGTGACCATTCTATGACCACTACTTTCGAGTGGCCAAGAAGAATGATTGTCTAGACCACTCCCATGTTAACCACAATGGGAAATTAAGCTATCTATGATACATCAACTTAATCGGTCACGCCTCCCATGTTAACTACAATGGGAAGTGGTATAGGACAATCTCAATGCACTTCCGAACGAGGAAAGCTCATCCAATCTGGACTATTTTTCAATGCAAAGATAAAATGCTCCCTCCTAACTAGAGTTACTTAAATCACAAAAAATAAATGTTTTTCAAAATATTTTTCCGTACCTTCTATCTTGGAGAATCTTCCACAATCCACATCTTCTCTTGGAAATATGCAAATTTTATTTTGGATAGAGGTTTTGTCGGGATATCTACTATCGCTCGTCGGTGGGGATACACTTGAGCTTTACCTCTCCTTCGGACTTCATCATGGATGATGTTAATGATTGATTTGGATGTGCTTTGAATGCGGAATACTATGAAGGCTTCATGTAGGTCGAACAATAGAAATTATATCATAGTTGGAGAAATGGAACATATCCATGTGGCACTTCTTACTGTCATCATGAGGTCCGATCTTCTAAGTAGTCATCTTGATGTTGTAGAAAATCTTCACCACACTTCTACTGTACACTTTGGAGTTATCCCACCAAGTTATCTTCTTCTATCGCACATGAGTCTTCTGCAGGTATGCCTCAGATTCTTGAGGTTGCTCTTCATAGCTCTTTATTCAATTTCTCACGGAGAACATTCTTTGCATTTATCGATGTAGAATGGAGAACATTCTTTGCATTTATCTGATGTAGAATTCCAACTCATGTATGTTGCGGATGATATAATGACTCATGCAGTGATATGTCTGGTGTACTGGAACAAGTAATCATCATAGTCTTCTCCCTCCATCTGGGAGAACCTCTGGTTCTGGATCTTGCAATGCTTTCATTCATAATTCATTCATTGTTCTTCATCACGACTTTCAGTTCTTCTGCTTGATTGTTTTTAGTGAGTTCATATCAGGCTGGTAATCTTATGATTCTTGATACAGTGACTGGTTGTTCTGGTTCCTCTTTCTTTCTTGGAATCCTCATGCTTTTCTTTTACCTTTGGGTCCATGGATTTTCTTATAGATTCCATGCCCTAGAGATTCCACTTCATCCTTTCATCATAGGATCACGGATCTGGATGGACGACCAGGAATGCTTTAAGGCTTCTCTTCGAAGAGGTCTTCTTCTGCGGTTGAGTTGAACATGTACTGTCTTTTTATGGCTGCTACCATGGATATATATCTTATCATCTTCAATGGATCATAGGATTAGCTCCCTCCTAATCCTTGCTTCATGTAAGAGTGCATATAATCGGCTTCCTCCGTCTGATAGAGTCCATAATTCCATCTGCATTCTTATTGTCTTCTGCAATATATAATTGGCTCTCTCTGTCTAACAGAGTCCACACTTCCGTCTTAGTTGTCGTCATAAGTCTTTCTCCAATTTCTCTTGATGTCGGACTTCTAAGTCTCTTCAAGATTGATTCTGATTTCAACTTATCTTGTAATAGCTTTCACATGATATATTTCATTCTTTCATGTGTAATATCTAATGATAACTCTTTTCATCTTGTTTGTTCTTCCATAGGTATAGTTCCTTTTGGAACACATTATTTTCCAAGAGAT
>SNQJ01S0155944.1:0-22372 GCA_010110895.2 Picea sitchensis | reverse complement strand
TCCAGGGGCCCTAGAACACATCTAGGGTCTTGTATCATCACCACCAAGGAACACATCCAAGGATCAATCCAAGCACTAAGCAAGGATTCCCTGGAACACATCCAGGGGCCCTAGAACACATCTAGGGTCTTGTATCATCACCAGGAGAATGGCTCTCGCTGCTGCATATAAATTTAACAATTGGGAACTCCACCCTTTGGTCTATTTAAACAAGCACTCTCCCATTGTAAAGCTAGTTGGAGCTAGGGATAGGGACTTGCTATTGTACTATTTTGTATCAATTCTATCAATGGAATAAAGGCTTTGGAGGTCTCATATGGTGTAGCATGCTAAATGTGTGGATGTGGATTGTCAAAATTATGCTCACGAGGTATATTTGTTCTTGTATTTTTGCATATTGAATTGGTTAATTTGGCCTATGAAGAGGAGTTGTTTCCATGTAGGATAAAATTTAAAAAACTCGGTTGTTTGATTATCTTATTGTTTGCTTTCTTAAGATTTCTTTGAATCGCATGTCTATTTCGGCTAATGTTCATGCTTTCCAACTTTTCTTTTGTAGGTAGCACCAAGCTTGTTTAACTATATTTCTTGCAAGGGTTTCTAAGTTTGCAGGTTGCTTCACTTGGAGAAGAGGTTGAACGAGCAAGCATCTTCCTCATCTTCGAGATTTCTATAAGAAGACATAGTCACTCTTTGTTCCACCAAAAGAGGACTCCATTTACCCAAGGATTCCAGGGGATCAAGCCACTCTTCTTTCTCCTTCTCACAAAATATAAAAAATCAAACTTTCATTTGGGTTACTTGATTTGCAGATCTAAATTTGTCTTCCTAAAGGGAAATCATGTACAAATCACATTTGTAAATTCATGTATGTATTAGATCTCTTTTTGTTAGTGAATTTTGTCATTATCTAAGCTAGATCTAGTACAGAGAAAGCTTCCTTTTGCAAGTAATTTATCATTAAATCCTAAAGCTTGTAATAGAAATTTTCTTTGGGTTTTAACTCTTATTTGGCAAACTCTAAAGTGCCTTAGCTTGCTGTTTTATAAAAGCAAAGAAGTACCCTAGGGGAGTCAAGCTTCTGCTTGTCTCTCTTAGTGCCTTTTCTCCTTTTTAGTGTAGCTTTTGACTAGAATAAATTTTGGGTTTATAGTGTTGATTCTTATGCTTGTTTAAACTCAATTTGAGCACATTTCACTTGAGTTTGCTTGTTGTTTTGTGCAGGTTGATGAACAGGTAGAAAGGATACGCTGCCCAATTTCTAAGGATTTGGACCATCCGGAGCACCTGGAGGCTTCCTACCTTGATCATACTGCTTTCCTAATAAATTGTAAGCTTTGTGATTCTAAGTATAAAGGATCACAAGCGTTTCTCCGCAAGAGCATTGTAACTTCATAAATGTAAAGCGAGCCCTGTAAGGTTCTGCTTTCATTCCCACCTAGGGGGACCGGTGTCTTTTGTGGTTGATCTTTTTTTTATTTCTCTCTCTTTCTTGCTTTCATTAATGTTCTAATAAACAACACAAAGCTAAAAAGAACTCACATCACCTAACCTACTAATAAAATCAAGCCCTTAACAATCTTAGAATAGTTCCTTTTTGTAGAAATCCAATTGCTAGACTAGTTTCTTTTTGCAATTATTTGGAATAAACCTTAGTTACTCAACTGCGTATGCAAGCCCGTTGCTACTTTCGAGTGGTATTCAATGACCCAGAAACGAACCTGAGTAACGCATGCTAGTTTTAATTAGGGAAATCTTCCTTATTGTGCTATACATCTAAGGCCTCTGCATCTCGGTGGAGTGTGTTAAGTCAGGGAGGATACTCATTAATGAGATCCGTTCTCTCCTTTGTTGGACCTATGGCACACCCAGTCGGCATGTCTATAAGATTGTTGAATAGCGAGTAAGGTAGGCCAAATACACTTTGCACACAAAGAGTGAGGACCCCGACATTAATCCCCACTTCACGGTTTCAAGACTTACTTAATATTCCCAAATCCCATAATAAAATACTCAAGATAAAATGAAATGCAGCATTATTCAAAACATCACATTTACTTTTAAGGCACTGGTCTTTACTTTTATCTATCTTGTCAGATCTATCCTTACTTCAAAAAAGCTCATATGGTTCTAGTCATCTCCTTTTAAGTATATAATGAATGGATGAATGATTCTTTCATGTGGCTTACAGGGTGTATCCTTTTTACATAATTGAATCATATATGTTGTTGATGCAAATCTTGATATTTCCATATAAACTCCTAGATTAAAATTGGCTTTCGGTCTTCATAGATTAAAAGCCTTAGATTCATTTTCTTAGGGACTACCCCCCTTGGCTTCGCTAGGAGTTGGCCTAGACGGAGGAATTAAGGATTAGGTGACATCACCTTAACTCTAACTTGCCCCCAAGGACACATCGAGTGGATTGAAGATTTCTTCCACATTACCCAGGTGTGTATAAAGGCGGCAACACCTCCTAAATAGAAAAGGGTATCATGTTGGGGTGACAATGACGAGATTATCCTCGTGTTACGCCAATCCCAGCTTACTTGCCTCAAGCTTTGGGAAAGTACAGATTGTGCGATAACACCTCCCACATCTCATAGGCATTTTTCTTTCTAGACACGTGATGTATGATATGGTCCTTCACAGCATCCAAGAGCATCCTTTTGGCTTTCACATTTTTCTTCTTGTAGGCCACCAAAAGTGTTGTATCTGTGGGAAACACCTGGATTTTCTCCACAATGTCCCAAATTTTGTTTTCCTCCAAAAGCAACGCAATCCACTCTTTCCATGTGCTAAAATTCGTAGCTCTATCCAGCATGTCTTCAAACCTCAATCTGGCAGCCATCCTCGTCCAACTAACCAACAGTGCTTTTCCCTTCTTTTATCCGAGAAAAACCTCTACAATCCCTGGAAATCCTTGTGCGAAAGTCTTCAGTGCCACTCTTTAGAGTCCCAGCTCTGATACCATGTTAAATTCTTGAAACCCAACAATCAAAAATGTTATGCCAATAATTTAACAACTCAGAATTTAATCTACTACTAATATAAATTATGTACACTATCCAAAAAATTTATAGCTGAGTTTTAACCATCAAAATGCACAACGGAATCATAAACAGCACACGAATTTGAACACAGATATTTATGGGCAATGCCCCTAGAAAAACCGTAAAGGGAAAACCAGTGGATGAGAGGATTTTATTGGCTTCAAAGTAAGAAAATAATTACAGCAACTAATTCGGAAATTTCTTACAACCCAGCAAACTCGGCCTATACGGCCTTGTTTTTTCAATCCTGCTTTTTTGGCCCTTCTTTTTCCGCACAACTTTTTCGGCCCAACAAAATCGTCTTTCCTCCAGCAGCAAATTCGCCCTCTTCCTCTCAGCACAATGTGTGCCTCTCACTCTCCTTACATCTACTTTTATAATCTCTTAATGACCAAATCCCTAACCCTAAGATCTCAACAATCAAGATTAGATCTTTCCTTCCCAATATCGACGGTTGTGACTTAACCTCTCGTTGAGATGACTTAAATAACTTAAGTCACTCAACTTTATAAAAAATCCACTTTAGTCATTAAATAAAACCCACATTAACTTTATAAATACAATTATAAAGTTAAAGATCTAGAGAGCGTCGCTCGGACACCTCCACATGCTAGGCACTGCCGATGCGGAAGTACCTGTCCGAGCTACCCCAAAAACTAACAATCGGGCTAAGGGTGATGAAGACGAGGAGAATGTTGCTCTTCATGCGAAAGGGTAGGAGAGATGGAAAGAAGGACATGAGAAAAGTGCAATGCTTTGCATGTCATAAGACTCGCCACTATGCATGCCAATGTCCAAACAAGAAGAATAGCAAGAAGGAGACACAGATAGCATCATCAACATCAAATGAGGTCAATGATTTTGCTGAGAACTTCGAGGAGGAATTTCCTCTTGTGTCTTGTCTTTCAAGCAGTGGTAGTGCAGAGTTTGGGGACATTGGAGCATGTACTATGGACAGTGGCTCATCTCACCATATGACGAGAATGAGGTTGATGTTCCTTAATGTTTCAGAGACAAACTCGGACTGTCATGTGGATTGTGGGACTAGTACCATGCATGCAATGAAGGGGTTTGGACGTGTGAGTTTCCGACCGGAGCTCTAAAGGTGGCAGAGGTGTTGTTTGTTCCAGAGATGAAGGTAGGCTTGCTCTCAGTATCAACTTTGGAGGATGAGGGATATGGAGTTATAATTTAGCATGGACATGTGCACATATATCTAGAGGGAGCTTCCCTGGATGCAGTAGCAATGCTCGGTGTCAGACATGGGAGGTTATACAGGTTGTTGGGGATCTTGGACTCAGGATTAGTGTCAGTGATAGGTGGTTGCGAGGCTATTTCCAATACTATCAGGAATCTCAGCTAGTATGAGATGACACAGTTGGATGCTCATGAATGTGAGGAGACTCCTAAGGGCATGGAGAGGATGAACATGTCTTCAGCACAGGATCCAATGCAGGTGGCAAGGAAACTTCCTGGTTCAGAGGGAGCAGCTACAACGATAGATGGAGTGATGGGGATGGAAACAGATCTAGGTGGAGGTTCCAAAAGTACCTTCCTCGCTAAGAGGGAGTCTTAGTTTTTGGGGTAGCTCAGACAAGTACTTCCGCATTGGCGATGCCTAGCATGTGGAAGTGTCTGAGCGACGCTCTCTAGATATTTAACTTTATAATTTCATCTATAAAGTTAATGTGGCTTTTATTTAATGACTAAAGTTACTTAAGTGATTTAAGTCATCTCAACGAGAGATTAAGTCACAACCGTCGATCCTGGGAAGGAAAGATCTAATCTTGATCATTGAGATCTTAGGGTTAGGGATTTGGTCATTAAGAGATTATAAAAGAAAATCTAAGGAGAGTGAGAGGCACACATTGAACTGAGAGGAAGAGGGTGAGTTGGTTGTGGAAGAGGGAAAATTTGCAGCTGGAGGAAAGGCGATTTTGCTGGGCCGAAAAAGTTGTGCAAAAAAGAAAGGCCAAAAAAGTTGTGCGAAAGAACTAGGCCAAAAAAGCTGTGCGGAAAAAGCAGGGTTGAAAAAGTTGCATGAAAAAGCAAGGTCGTACAGGCCGAGTTTGCTGGCCTGTAATAAATTTTTGAATTAGTTGTTGTAATTATTTTCTTCCTCCGAAGCCAATAAAATCCTCTCATTCACTGGTTTTCCCTTCGGGGTTTTTCCAGGGGCATTGCGCAGAAATATCTGTGTTCAAATGTGTTTGTTGTTTATGATTCCGCTATGCATTTTAATGGTTAAAACTCAGCTGTAAATTTTCTGCATAGTTTACAGAAGTTATATCAGCAGTAGACTAAACTCTCAGTTGTTAAATTATTAGCATAAAATTTATGATTGTTGGATTTCAAGAATTTAACACTAACATGAAGACACGCATCCAAATTTTGGTTATATGCGGGCAAGCATCCAAATTTTGTTTGTATGAGGGCCATCGTGCCACCAAGGGCCAATGGGATGATGGTCGTTGTGCGTCCAAGAGCCAACGAACGTACATGAAATGTGTGCTAAGAGAGAATTGACGGAGGGCCTCCATGTGTGTAGAGAGGGTCAACGCTTGGTGTGGGCAAGTTACACTACGGGCTTTGCAGCATTTTAATTTAGCTATAAGCTTTGTTGCTTTTTAATTTAAGATTTCATTAATATATTTTTGTAATGTAACATTTACTATACTGTTATATAAGTAAATTATATATGGATGTAACTTTATATTAATATTGTATTTATATATATAAAAAACGTGATATATTAATATTATATTAGATTTTGTATTAAAGTTAATCATATTTTTTAATATTTTAACAATTATATATATATATAGAGAGAGAGAGAGAGAGAAACAAACTTAATGATGAATCTTATCCAAATCTTATCTAAAAATTCGAATTCGAACCAAATTTCATCATTGTCGAACTTGAACTCAAACTCAAACCATGCGACCTTCTAGACTGCACCCACACCTCACCTCTATCAATACATGCATCTGCAATTCTCATTTAGCCTTTGTCAAGTTATCTCCTACGATTCCCATCTAGAAATGTCTACCCCCTACTGGGTTTTTCCTACACCACATTCTTGAGTGTATCCAATGCTACCACCTTCTATGTGCATGCGTCTGTTGTCAAAAGGCTTATTGGGATCTCCTAACCCTACTAGGATCTTTTTCCTATACCATCGAATGAATTTTTATGTACACTCTCCACAAATTTTACTTTTTCTCACTAATTAATTCACTTTCATTTTCCCTAAGTTTTGATCTTTTGGGAAACATGTAATTTATTAAAACAAAACCTAATTTCAAAAAGACCGGTATAGTATTCCTCCCCAATGCCAAAATCCATAGTATCAAACCCTGTTTTATCTTCTACAAAATCAATAAACCAATCACTGCAATTGCTCATGTGTCCAGGGTCATCAAAATCAATATACCAATAAACAAACTTAACACCCTTCGCACCCTTGTCTGATGCTATGAAGGCATAGAATTCTTCTTCCTTGGTGCTCTGCAACATTGACTTGATTCTTTCAAGATTGCTGCCCCTTTCCCAATTGCTATCCTTAGTTGGGTTGCTTATTCCACAACCTTTCTCTACAAACTTTACTCATAGGACAAACTTTTCTACAATAAAACACTTTATTTCCTTATCAGATTGGTGCATCCCTGAAGACATGCGTCCATCTTTCAGTTTGTCATACTTTCCCTTACCCTTAAACTCGGTTACAAGGGCACTCTCTGAAGCTCAACTACCAAACTACTTCTTCCATCCATCTTTCTAAAGTAACTAATTGCATAAATTCCCAAATGGTGTATCAACTGACTCAAATGTAATATTTAATGTTTCAACAAAATTTTCAAAAGACGGCAAAAGACCCTTCAAGTTCAATACAACGAGATATAACTGACTCTCTGAAGCTCCACTGCCAAACTACTTCTTCCATCTATCTTTCTAAAGTAACTAATTGTATAAATTCCCAAATGACATATCAACCAACTCAAATGTAATATTTAAGTTTTCAACAAAATTTTCAAAAGACGGTGAAAGACCCTTCGAGTTGATTACAACGAGATAACTGATCTCTGAAAAAATTCATCTTTTAAGAAAGAATGCTCTATTGTTATAACATGTTTTGTGCATCTCTCGCAACTAGTTCCAAAGTGTACATGCATCCTCAACACCTTGTGCTTTCAGAAGCATATCGTCCATCACCAACAACCCAATAAGCATTACAATTTCACAATTCTTTAAATCATAAGTATCATGCTCCAAGATCACCTTGGCTACAACTACCTCGAGTTCTTCCTTGTCATCAAGCTCTCTCACTTCTTTGCCCATGACAACCCCTAATTGGTATCTATACTGGAAAATATCATTCTCTGCTTCCATGTTATGAATTATCGCCATCAAACTTCTGACTCGTGTCCAGCATGATATTTCATAAACCATCCATATTAAATAACTTTATTAGAATTTAGAAAACAAAAACAGCAAAAAAAATCCAAGCACCAAAATTCTAAATAAGATTCAACCTCAAATAAGATTACCTCACAAGTTCGCTGCCACTATTACATTCCAACATCAACCAATATTCAGATCAAACTCAGCACTTCTTGTTAGGTGTTTCACAAGACCAACTCGATATAATGCACTATAGTCATGCACTTTTAGTGTGTTGTTTTTTGTGCTTTTGTACTCACATTATCCCACAATCACCATTCTATCTAGTGCATAAGTGATCCAACAATGGTCCTATTCTTGGTATTCACAATGTTGAAATGATGGTAATCTTTACTTGTGGTCATTTATGGCTGAGTGCCCTCTTTAATTGTATCACTAGGTTATGGCTTAAGAACCGACCTAGTCAACATTATTTTAGATTATTTTAGGTGACCAAGGTCAGCCTAAGCATTTATGTGGGCCCATAACCCCCCAATGGATGAAGGCAACCCCGCTTCATGGATGAAGGTCCATAACCATTCAGATTTCCCTTTGGATGTTTCTTTGTTATGCAATTAGATAAGCAAGGTGTCGCTAGCAATGAGATTTGAGTTGCACTTGAGATAAGAATATCAACGTTAAGAACAATCAACAAACTGATGCTATCACAAAACTAAGAAGACGTACTGCCAATAAAAGTGGAACTGAAAGGATACTAAATAGTCCAGACAATTAAGCAAAATGCTTTTATTCCTAATTACCTTGAGAGGTTACTTGCTTGTACTGAGGAAGTTCTATGAGCTCAAACACTTTCTCGCTAGCTCCAATTGACTGCATTAACGAAGACCAATGATCCCCTACCCACCAAGCCGAGTGCATGACCCATTCTGAGTACAAGATAAATTTTGTAAGCTGCTCTGCAGTTATATGGCCATCCATAACAAATCCTCCTCCTATAAGCAAAGCAACCACCTACAAAACCAGCCCCTAAAAATAAGAATACTATGATAAGCCTAATATAATATTGCGGAAGAAAAGATTGCAAATAGCACTAAAACTAATACTGACTAATTATGAATACTCCCAAACTAAACAGAGAAGATGAGAGTCAAGACCATCCACAAATAACAACATTTTGTTACACATTCTTCAAATTAATAACAGATTAATGCTTATGAAAGCTCCATAAGTGCAATATAATCTAGGTTTTTCTTAGGGGGAATGGGGGGGGAATCCATCTTATATTACATTACTGCATAGAAGTGTATTAGTTTTTGCAAGAGATTGTTGTTCTAGAGATATACAAAAAGGAATGAAGTAATACAGTCAAAAAAGTTAGTCATAAAAATAGTAGCTTCTAATGCTTAGGAAATATATCTTGGTGTCTGATTATGGAGCTCAATCGGAGATGTTTGCCCTCTTCTTTGCATGGCAAGGGGAAGTACATTACTGCTCCGTTCTTCTTAATGTATTTTGTATTATTTCTTGTAGCATAAGAGTCAGTTTAGACATTAAAAAGCAGCACACTAAAAGTGATTCTTCTGATTTCTGTAGAAATTTCATGAATTGAGGTTTCTTTTGCAAATTCAAAAATTTCACCTTTAAAAGTTCCATGGATCTAATCCCTGTGAATTATCTGTGTTAGGGCTGAATTGAAATATAAATTCTAGCAGACAATATTTCACTTCACATCAACACCATTACACTAGGCAATCCAAGAGAGTAGATACCAAATACATGCCAACAAGTTTCAGCCCTGTTTCCTCCCAAACCCTCACTTTATGTGGTAAGCCATAAAACATAAGTGAAACCCTAGGGGAAATGTAGAAGGATTACCCAATGTCACAATGCTAAAGCCTTCACTCTCTTTAGGCCGGCTCTCCTCCAGCACAAGGGGAGAATCCCTAGACAACTAAATCTGATTTGCGATATGAACTTATGGTTTATTTCAGATTTAGCAAACATAAAATAAAGAGGATTTTAATTTGTATGTTGTGGTGGTTGATAGGAAGACTAGTGCCAAAATCTACTTATTAGGGTAAATGGAGTCAAAAGGATATTTAGAGGGTTTGAAAATATATGGTTGACGATGATAGATAGTGCTGTTAACGTGCAAAGATTTACCTATGACTGCTGTTTCAGATTTACAGAAAATTAATTAAAGAGAGACCTTCCAAAGGTGCTCCATTAATATGCATTCATGACTAACAAAGGGGTGATTTTGCTAACAAGAAGGAATTCTGCCCTACCTTTCACTGAAATAACAGCAGCAAATTAACTAGCATAATAGCAAAATTCAGCAAGGAAAAATGACTACAAGAAACCTCAATCAATGCCCCTCTTTCATGGCAGATTTTCCGCTTGAACCAAAGCCCTTTGCAACAGATATTAGATGTAATTTCCAACCAATAGAAACAGCAACATGGATGTACAATGAAGAACCACACATGAACAGAATCCTAAAAATAGTCCCAATGACTAGGGCGTTCCTCTATCCAAGCACATTTCAAATGGAAAGTCAACAAAAACTAGCCATTGGGAGGCTAGATGCTCTAGAGAAGAGTGCAAGATGGAGCTCTCTCTCGTGCCATAATGTGAAAGCATGTGCAAATACCATCAGCCTTCTCAATACTACGGGCCAAAAGGGTGGAGCGCTCCTCCAATAGAGTCAAATGTAAAAAATTCCAAGCCTAGGTGACTAAACTCCTTATGTTGTCAATTAAACAAATTGCTGGATTTAATTAATGCCGAAATTAAATTTCAGACCAGAGCATCAATCACACAATAGCTGGAAATTAAATAGTGGAAGCATAAAATAGTTTCACACATACACAGGAATTACTCTTTCAAAATCAGCTTTTCTTTCCTTCGAAAAACTTACAAGGAAAACTCCACAAGCTGTCAAAAAACAGTAGTTGCACGGTCACAAAAGCACCCTGAACAGAGCGGTGCGACCTGCTGTGCAGATTGTAATTCATGTACTGACTATACGGCATGTCCATACGAACTATACGGATCTATCCATACAACTATACTGGTCTGTTCTATACAACTGTACGGCCTGTTATCGCACAGTTTGTAGTATACAACTGTAATGGGCCTGTTATCGCACAGTTTGTAGGAAGAAAGGCTATAAAGTAGGCCAAATTGGCGTAACAGGAACCTATCCACCCAATGCTACTCAATGAGATGGGATGGTTCTTTCTTTTCAGGGAGGTGAGGCCCAAGGGAGATCAGCCCCTGTGACCTGTGGTTTTGAGGAGGCAGAGGATAAAAAGACAAGGATAAGATTTCCTCACAATACCACCAAACAGATAATCCCAGCTAAACAGCCAATAATAAGGTAACCCCAATGAAGAAAACACTCCACCGAAATAAAGCAACAGCAAACTGATATATATGCAAGCTATATTTCAATGGGCGGTATCACAAGATTATCTGATAAATATATAAGCAACATGGCACAAATATTGACGGTCAATGTTTATCAATACAGCAATGAGAATAATGTTACTTCACCAATAAATACTGAAACAATGTAGCATTCAATGTAACTACCAATCAACATATCATCTAATAAATGCCTTAAACACCATTCAATTCATATGGAGAACGTTGCTGCACTAATAATATATGACCGGCATAAGATAACCAAGAGCAATTAGTTAGTAGGGTTAGTTTTAGACTAGGGTTAGTGAAGTTAGGGTTTCAATTCAAAAGTTTGAGAGTATTTAGATCAAGTTCTACTTCAATGCTTGAGGTCTTTAGATCAGTGCCTTTAGGTTTAAATGGAGTCAATAATGAATGATGACAAGCTGGAAGGAGGCAAGATTCAAGGACTAGGAGGGAAGAGTTTGAGGTGTTGCTAAGGCAAGGCTCCAAAATCATAACCATAGGGAAGAGATTCTCACTTCTGTTACAAAGCAAGGTCTCTCATGCTCTCTCCTCCTCCTTAGGTCAATTTGGCAAAACGTCTAGCTCAGTTGAAGCACAAAATCAAGACAAGAAGGCTTAATGAGGGAGAGGTCACAAGAAGGCTCTTCATCAAACCCTAAAAGAAAATGGCCCTAAGTGTACATAACCTAGGCTTGTAACGCCTTCTTCCTCGATTCTAAATGAAATATCAGGAAAGAGAACAAGGAGGTAGCTACCTACTAGGCTCTCTCCCTTCAATGGTCAAAAGTTTCTATCATGAACATGAGACAAGGACCCATCAGGTGCTTGTCAAACAAGCCTTGGTTTCAGTAAAATAAATAAGCATATGCAAGAAATTAGACTAACCATTCATTCAATAAGTTTTGCGGAAAAAATACCTCTACAATCTAATCAAGAAATAACCATGCAAACCCTAGTTGTAACACCTTCCAAGAGAAACACCATAAAATGCCAAAAATTGTCTTCCTTCAAAAAGTGTGCTTTCCTTAAATCAACCAATAACCCGAATAGGGTGCTAAAAATTAGACTTCACTATGAGTGAGTAAGTTTTTATGATAAAATGAGGATCAAAATCCTCAATATATTGTATCACGACCTAATTTTACTCTTTTAGGTCACAAAGGCTAACAAGGCCATAATGTCAAAATTGTCAAGTATATCAAATGCTAAGTAAAACCCCACTAAGGAAGAGAGTAAAAGCCCCTTCAAGGGAGGTGCTAGCCCTTTCTAGGGCAAATGAGACATCCAGAGCAAAACATTGACCCCCCAGGAGCCTCTCCAATGCCACATCGTACACCGCTGCCTGGCCTCCAAAAGCGCCCATGAAGCCGGATGACATCATGGTGAAGATGGGGACGCCCTAATCCTTCCAAGGCTACATGCCTCCACCGTGGGTCATTCCCAGGTCTAGTCCCCGCCGAGTTCTCTCTGGTGGAACGCCCTTCCTCCTCAGTAAAAACCTCGATCAAGCTCGTCTCCGCTCTCTCACCGATGGGGTCTCAAAGATCCATCCTGGTGGGATTCAACGCATGGAGGTCCTGAATCGGTCATCTCCATGTGGCACGGCCCAATGGTACCTGCTCGTCTCAGCTGGTCCGCAACATCAAAAGCTATGCCTCCATGGGCTCATATCACATGTGGATCATAGTAATGTCAATCACATCTCATCATCAATATTATTAAACATATGCATAAAACCCTAATACATCGGGCCAATAGCTCAAAGACATTACAAAACCCGCAATACAAGATTGGAGAAAGACAAGCCCATTGGGCTAGTGTCCACAAGAAAAGGAAAGCCTGTGAAAGATCTCATCCAAGCCATGTAAGTGAGGTGGGATGTGGTTAGGGATGTCCAAACATGTGGGTGCAAGGATGCATAAGCGGTTATCGGTAAAAGCTCAGAGAAGGCGGTTGTACCACCATGGTTGCATTTTTTCCAAGCCCATTCTTGCCTTTATTCTTTTATTCTGTTTTATTTTATTTGCTTTTTATTCAAGAACTAACCAGTGAACACCCGCTTCTTTGCATGGTGACCAGAAATGATGTCATACTCCACAAGTACTTTCACAGATGAGAAGGTGGGCTCGTGATGAGACCCCTTCCTTTGGCCACATGCAGCAAAGGTCATTGCCTGCATGGTAACCAAATGGTGGCAATGTCATACCGTTAGGTACCCATGGACGTATTAGGTTTGCCTGTGATGAGACTCTATACTAATTAGGTCTTGTTTTGTTATTTTCTGGGTCCCCTTGTTTCTTGGCTTCAGGAGGGATTTTAATGCCTTCTTGGGAATCCCTCTCACAAGCATCTCGAGTGGTTTATTTGTATTTTGTCTTTACCACTGCTTACTGGCCTTTAGCCCCTTCTTCCACGATACAGCAATCATGCAAATAGGTCAACTCAATGCCCTGATACAAGGGGAATGGGCTAAATGAGCTGGAGATAAGATGAAACAATAGTTCTATAATGGGAGTTTTTATCATTTTCGAATTTGCAAAATCCTACATTCCATCTAAGACAAGTTTAAGTTAGGGCACCCTATCAATTTCCCAAAGCATGGTCATGTAGGCTAATGTAATATCTGAGTAGTTTTTTTTTAGAGATAAAAGGAATTAGATGCATATATATTTAAAGGTTTTAATGATCAAAGTACACATACCATGATAATTACTGACCAATTACTCATGGAGCAAGAACCTCTTCTCGATGATCAAGCCGATGGTGATGGATGCTGTTGTTGACAAGACAAAGATGATGAATGAAGAAAGAAGCAGCCTCCGTGGCCATACCAAAGTCATCCCCGCCTCTACTCCATGTCTAGGGACCAAGCATCGAGACATGATCTCCTAGTTATCATCCCTAAAAAAGTGGAGCACACCTACCACTTCACTGCTCAATTCGATTTTGCTCAATCCCAACTCTCTACCTTCTTGGTCACTAAACTTACTCAATTGTTCATCCAGATACCTATGTTGTTCCAGGAACCGGCCTCCCAAAAACTCGTATCCACCTGGCATTTCGTGGACTTGGGGACCCCTAGGAAACTTACACACTAAATTGTTACATGCACTCCATCAGAAATCTCCGAGGGACTCGTTGGTTGTCCCAAGAGACTTCATAGACAAGTTTCACCAACATTCCGCATGATTTTGAGGATGTTCGGGAAGATTTCGTGGATATTCTCAAGTGCATTTTGGGATATTCTGGGCATATATCTTCTGTCTTGGCAATCATGGAAATTGATGATTGGACAATATGATCATTTTCCCATCCATTATTTTCGTATTACGTTGAATCTAAATCTATTAATCTGTTGTAAAAGTTGGGTAAAGATGTTAACCCTGTAGATTTTCAATTTGGAACCGAAGTTAGCCGCCATATTTTCATCTACTGGCATTCAGATATTTCTTCAGAGAGAGCACTTGATCAAGTTGAGGTTGTTTTAGGTCGAGGGCAAGTACATAGATTGGTTCAATGGTGTTTGTGCTTCAGGGATAGATTTAGCTCAGTTTTCCATGGTTCAAAGAGAGAGATTGTTGTTTTTAGGCCTACTCCCTATTTTTAGAGTTTTATATCTTTAGGAGACGTTGTCCCATATTTCATGATACTTCCCGGAGAACAAAGTTTCATCTCCGGGTTTCATTCTTGAGTCGAAACCTTTCTCAGATGCACGAAGTACTTTCTATTTTTAGCTTGAGATCTAAGTTGATGGTGATTCCGGGATGGCATTTATGGATTCTTTTGAAGAAATCTAACTGGATGAATATACTCCGTTGACTTTTCGGGAGGGAATATATTTAGCTATGTCTGGCTCTTAGACATACTATTTTAAGCAAAGGGTCTCCCCAGTCCTGCATACCATATGTAGTATTTCCGAAATTTTAGGGAATGTTTTTCTCGCATGTCTATTTTTGCACTATCTATTTTAAAGAGTCTGATTTTCTTTAGTTATAGAGAAGTAGTGTTATTGGTGTTCTTTTATTCCTTTAACATTAATAGTTATATCATAGACTAAACAATAATAGCAGAATAAACAATAGACAAGAGTACACAAGAGATTTGTCCTGGGAAAATCTAGCAACCTTTCAGATAGATTGTGTCCAATAATAGTCCAACCAGAGACGGAGGAAATGGAATGAATGGATGGAGGAAAGGATGAATGGATGGAGGACGGGAGGATGGAGAATGGAAATGGATGGAATGGATGGACGGATGGATGGAGGAGGAGGAGGACGAGTGGACAGATGGAGGAATGATGGACAGGACGGACAGGAGGAGGAGGACAGGAATGGAGGACAGGAGGAATGGAAAGATGGATGGAATGGACAGGAAGGATGGATGGAGGAAGGAGATGAGGAAATGGATGGCGGATGGACAATGGACGGACAGGAGGACGGAATGGCCCGGATGGATGGAAGGAGGATGGACGGATGGATGGAAGGAAGAGAATGGATGGAATGGAATGACGGAGAATGGACCGGACGGAGGACGGACGGATGGATGGAATGGTCTTGAGAATGGAAAGGAAAAGATGGAGGAGGAAGAGAATGGATGGATGGAAAGGATGGATGGATGGAGCCGGAAGGAGGATGGATGGAATGGATTGGAATGGAAAGGAATGGAATGGAAGGAGCCGAGACGGACGGACGGATGGACTGGATGGAGCCTGGATCGATTGAGGAAAGGAATGGACCGAGGAGGAATGGAGCAGGATGGACAGGATGGACGGATGGATGGACGGATGGATGGAGGAAATGGAAGGATGAATGGACGGAGGATGGATGGATGGAAGGAATGGATGGAAAGAGGAATG
Source organism: Picea sitchensis (assembly GCA_010110895.2). Lineage (NCBI taxonomy): Eukaryota > Viridiplantae > Streptophyta > Pinopsida > Pinales > Pinaceae > Picea > Picea sitchensis. Next base: position 6,628 of record SNQJ01S0155944.1, on the reverse strand, counting down.
GAATGGATGGAAAGGATGGAAGGATATGGATGGATGGATGGACAAGGAGATGGAGAGGATGGAAGGATGACGGAATGGAGGAATGGATGGCGGATGGATGGAATGGAAAGGAAGGATGGAGGAGGATGGATGGATGGACGGAGGAAATGGAGGAATGGACGGACAGGAATGGACGGAATGGAATGGACAGAATGGAATGGAAAGGAAACGAATGGAATGGAATGGAATGGAAGGAATGGAAGGAAGGATGAGGAAGGAGAGGGACGATGGATGGAATGGATGGAATGGAGGGAGGATGGATGGACGGACGGACGGACGGACGGACGGATGGATGGAAGGATGGAGGATGGATGGACGGATGGATGGATGGATGGATGGACGGAGGGATGGATGGATGAGGACGGATGGAAGGAAGGAATGGATGGAATGGAATGGAATGGATGGATGGATGGAGGAAGGAATGAATGGATGGAGGAATGGAGGATGGAGGGATGGACGGATGGAATGGACATGGAGGAATGGACGAGCCGGATGGAGCCGGAATGGATGGAGGAGGAGGATGGAAGGAATGGAATGGAGGATGGAGGAAATGGATGGATGGAATGGAAGGACGGATGGAATGGAATGGATGGACGGATGGACGGACGGACAGCGGATGGATGGATGGATGAATGAGCCGGATGGACGGATGGACACGGAAAGGATGGACACGGACAGGATGGACACGGACAGGATGGAGATCGGATGGACGGACCGGACAGGATGGATGGAGCGGATGATGGATGGAATGGACGGAGGAATGGAAGGATGGAATGGATGGATGGAAGGCAATGGAATGGATGGATGGATGGAATGGATGGATGGAATGGATGGAATGGAAGGAATGGAAATGGATGGACGGAGGAAGGATGGACAGGATGGACGGATGGATGGATGGATGGAAGGAATGGATGGAATGGATGGAAAGATGGATGATGGATGGACGGAATGGATGGACGGAACCGGTCTAGGAGTTGGCCTAGACGGAGGAGTTGAGGATCAGGTGACAGCACCTTGACTCGAGACTTGCCTCCAAGGACACACCAAGTGGATTGAAGGTTTATTCCACGATAACCCAGGTGTGTATTAGGACGGCAACAGACTCAACAGCTAAATATAAGAATTTTCACTTTTTTACTAAAGTGAATTACAAAATAGAATTACTTCGAAAATATAAAATATCTCGAACCACTTCTCGCACGTCCACATTGAACCTGTGCAGAAATTCCTATCCAAGCTATATTTCTCAACACTCCCTCTTAGCAAGGAAGGAATTTTGCACCAATCTAAGTCTGTCCCTGAATACCTCAAACTTCCCTTTTGCCAAGGGCTTGGTCAGAAAATCAACTACCTACTAATCTGTGAGAATATACTAGAGCTTCACTGCTCCCTTTTAAACCATGACTCGTATGCTTTGACCTGTCATGAAACACTGGATTCTCAAAGAGCTTGATACAACTTTGGTTATCACAGTAAATGACTACGGGATCCAACTCCTCGTCAAACAATCTTGCAAGTAACTTGCGAAGCTAGATGACCTCACAACTAGCAATATTGGTTGCCATGTACTCTGCCTCTACTAAGCTAAGTGCTACGGAAGTATACTTCCTGTTAAACCAAGATATCATCGTTGATCCCAAGCTAAAGAAACACCCTGAGGTGCTCTTCCTGTCTACTAAACTACTTGTCCAATCTGAGTCTGAATACCCATGGAACTTCCCTTTACCATCTCCAAGATATCCCAAACCATACTCCATTGTGCCCCTCAAGTACTTGAACACATGTTTTGTTGCTACCCAATGCTCCTGCCTTGGCTTGAACTAACTCAAGGTGTTCATTGAAAAACATATATCTAGCCTAGTGTTGACCAAATACATCAAAGAACCTATCAACTCCCTGTACATCATGGAATCCACCAACTCTGAATCTGAAGTTGTCAACTTCTTCAGATTAGTGATCATGAGTGTGGCCATAGGTTTGCAGACCTCCATCCAAAATCTCTTCAAGATCTCAATTGCATACTTACCTTGCCCAAGGAAAATCTTCCCTAGTCTCTGCTAAACCTCCAATCCCAAGAAGTAATGCATCATGTCAATGTCCTTCATCTCAAACTCAACTACCATGTCTACTTTGCACCCTACAATGAGCTTCTTTGCACCTATCAGAAACAAGTCATCAACATACAACACCAAAATGAGCAAATCATTCTCAACAAATATGTAATATAAGTTAGAATCTGCTTCGCTTTTGGTGAGGCCCATACTCTGCAAATATCCATTGATCCTGGAATACCATGCTCTCGATGCCTACTTGAGTCCATAGAAGGCTTTCTTAAGCCTGCTCCTTCCCATTTACCCCAAAGGCCTGAGGCTACTCTATGTACACTATTTCCTCAATGATCTCATTAAGGAGCATTGTCTTCACATCCATCTGATGTATCCTCCTAGGAGTCTCAACATGAGAATCCCTCAATGTTTGTGTGAACCATCAAGGTCTCCTAACATAAATGTAAGGGGCTACGTCTCCCCCTCTTCACCTGAAGGTTGTTAAACTACTCTAGAAATCATTGGTGACCCAGGCTCAACCTTTGGAGCTTCATGTTCCTCATCCTCTTTCACTAGAATAGGCTCATGGGACTTCCTAGATGCAAATTCTTCCTCAAACTTTACATCCCTACTCACTATCGTCTTCCTCTGCTCTAAAATAAGCCTTTTGAGTCTCATTGTAACCAACAAATAAAACCTTCCTGCTAGAGGACTATGTTATCCACCAGTTTGCACAAGCTGGATTTCCTGAAGAGCTGCCAAAGATTGAGCAGTCAGTGCTTATATGACAAAGTTCAGAGTTCAGTCGATCTTTCAAAAGACCACCTTTTTCCGCATTTCCACCATTGTAATAAACGACCTGAGTATGAGATATTGTAAAAGGCTATTGGCCACCTAAGACCTAGGTACGAGCATGTAGTCTAGAGTGTTTTTTTTCACTTGTTAATTATTTTTTCTGCCTGCCTTTGTGGGCGAGTAAATAATTTCTACGTTTTTTCACTCAGAAGACTAACTCCAGAGCTGGAGTATGTGCTGGTGGTTAGGCCTTGGCATGGAAAACTAGTGCGTAGTGTCTAAATGTATATGAGCTCATACTAAGTCATCTTAATTGAGTCAGTTGGAAATTGTGGCTAGGTTTGATAGGTTTTTTTTAATGTTTCAATGAATTAATTAAATTCCCGCAAAAATGGAATTTTTTAATTCTAAGTCAATAAATTGTAAAAATATGGCATCAAACATTATCAGATGCCATATTTATGGTCGTTTTCTAGTCCAAAGTATCATGTAAACCCCTATTTCCCTTCTTTTGAAGCAAAAAAGTGATTATTATCACTAAAAAATCAAATTTACTCGAAATTTACGGAAAAGGGATAATTTAATTCATTTCCTATTTTTTAAGAGAATTGGGAAACATGTTAGAAACATGTTTTTCCCATGTCCCCAGTTGACTGGAGGCCTAGGCGAGTTAAGTAAAGGTGGAGGCGACTTCACTAGAGGATAAATGCATGGAGGAGATCCCAAAGTGGGGACTCGACCCCACTTGATGAGATGGCGCATCCTAGAGGGATGGCGCATCCTAAAGGGATGGCGCACATCCCAAAGCACTCACACATCTCCTAACTATCCCTTCCACTCCACCTCACTCCACTCTCTCCCACTTCACTCCACCTCCACTACCTCTCCACTCTACACATCTCCCTATCCACTCGTCCATCACTCCCCTTAACCCCACGCATCTCCTCTTTCACTCACGCATTTACCCTAACCCTATGCGCATCTCTCTCTTAGCTCACGCATCCTCTCTTTGGAGTTGTCACCCTCTTTGCTATATAAGCAAGGTCGACCCCTCCCATAAACTAGTTCGGTTTTGGGCAACCAAGTTGTATCATTGTTGTAATCTTTTCATTGGAATAATAAAGACTTTGGAGCTCATCTTTGATGTGTGGTACTATGTGTGGATGAATGTTGGACTTACATGAGGTGATGTAATAATGATATTTTGCATTTGTTTTTTTGTTTATTTGGCTTATCATAGGGATATTATTATCTAATCAGAGTGAGTTATTTAATTTGTTTATTATTTAATTCACTTGTTGATCTATGCTTAATATTTCATTGCATGTTTTGTTTCTGTTCAAACTAATATGCTCTTGAGGTTTTCTGTGTAGAAAAAAACCAAATATACAGGTATTTGCAAGTATTTTGTGTTGCATGCAGGATCTTTTTCTTGGAGAGGCAAAGGAGCTCGGTTGCATCCCTTGTTTGTCCAAGGAATTCTTAAAGAAGACATTCTCCCTCTTCCTCACATCAAAGGGACCCCATAGCCCAAGTGTTCCAGGCTCAAGCGAAAACTCCAAAAAATTTGATAATTTCTTCCCCCTCTCTATTTTCTTTGGTTGCATGTTGCTTAGATCAGTTTTAAAGTTCATCTTGGATATCTAAGGCTGCATGCATTCATTTTATAGATCTAGTTACAATTCTTCCAAATTAAAGAAGTAGATCTAGGCCATTTTCTAACATTTTCTAGCCTATTTTCTTCTAGATCTTAAGCTAGTTAATTGTTCTATTTTGCATTTAAATCAAGCTAGCTAGTTGCCCTATGCTTGCTGTTTTAGGACAGCAAACAGAAACAGCTAGAAGAGCCTAAGTTAAGTTCATGCAAAGTATCAAAAAAGTCTAAAAAATTTCAATTTTTGCCTTCAAAAATTTTCAGAAAATTTTTTGATAAATTTTTTCAGTTTTAGTTAGTCTTTTAAAACTCTTTTTCATCATATTTTAACAAGCTTTGTTTGTTGTTTTCTTGCAGCAATAACAGGTACAAGGGGAGATTCCGTCAAATTTTGGTGAAATCAAGGCTTTCAAAGCACCCCGGGGGGTTTTCTATTTCATCAATGAAGTTTCTCTCCTTCTTCTTTTCTTGTAGTTTCTTCAAGATCCAAAATTTATAAGGACCCTTTCTTCAAAGTTAAGCTCAAAGAGAACTCTGTTCTCAATGTAATAGTTTTAATAAAAACGGGCCCTTTGTGCCCAGTTTCTCCATCCCCATTAGGGGGATTTGTGTGTTGTGATTTGGCTTTCTTTTGTTGGTTTAATCTTTTGATCTCAAACACACCTAAAGTTAAGCAAACACACATAACACTCACATTTCACATGCATGCTTAAATTTTACTTTCAAGATCTTTATGCATGTTACGTTTAATGTTTGTTTCCCACACTCAACATAAATTTTGCAAGTTCTAATTTTTATTTTCTTGCAAAGCTCTTTCAATTGCCAAGTTCTACAAAGCAGGGTACATAGTTTATCTCTTTCAAGTATTGCAAAGTAATTGAACCTTGTTTGTAGTCTAATTAGGAAAATCTCTCAAGTAGTTAGCTCAATGCACGGGAAAACGCCTAAAAGTGACCTGTGAAGTAAGGTGGGCCCTCTCGGGACCTAGTTTTCCCACCCGTTTTGGACATCCAACACTTTTAGTGAGTTTACTGGTGAGACCTCTTCGGTTTCGGTAAACTCTCCGCAAGTTTCCAAACAAAGAGCTAGCCTCCAAAGGGGCCACATTTTCTCATTAACTCAACATTAATTTATCTTAATAAAACACTCGATCAACAATTGCCCATGACTCCCTTTAAGGCACTGGTATAACTGGTATTTTCTTATGTGAGCAATCATTTACATTCATGCACATTGTCTAACTTATATGCTTAAATCTTGCAGATCTTGTATCCTTTGATATATGCATGTTTATGGACAAGTACTTTATGTGATTATCTAAATGATGATGAATGTTAAATGTTGAATGTTTGTTTTATTTCGAGTAATAAACTCCTAGAAGTAAGTCTTTTTGCTTTCTTAGTTTAAAAGAGCCTTAGATTATTTTCATAGGGACTACCCCCCTTGGCTTTGCTAGGAGTTGGCCTAGATGGAGGAGTTGAGGATCAGGTGACAACACCTTGACTCAAAACTTTCCCCAAGGACACACCAAGTGGATTGAAGGTTTCTTCCACGTTACCCCAGGTGTGTATAAGGACGGCAACAAGCTCCAACTTGGTCCTCTTCTCTATCGGTTCATGGATATAAGCTAGCTAATCAAAGATGTGAAAATGACTCACCTTTGACTTCACACCCGTGAATGCCTCCTATGGTGTTTTGTCCTCCAAGATCCTGTGAGCACACTATTTTTGGATGTAGACTAATGTGTTGCGTGCCTCTTCCCAAAGAAACATCGGCAAGTCCTAGTCATGTATCATGGCCTTAACAACCCCTATGATGGATTAATTATTTTTTGTTGCTTTCCTTGACCCTTCTTTTTCTCTAAACATTGTGATGCATAATTACCGTGCTTATGACAAACAAAGCACTTGATTTTACACAAGTCCTTCCTTCCTAGCTGTGAGGTTGACTCTTCACTCTTCCCCTCGCCTTTGTTGGGTACTTTACCGCTACCCTCATTTGACTGGCCAAATAAAGCTAGGCTCTCATCCCTGCCCTTCTTGTTGTCCTTTGACTCCATCCAAGTCTCCTCCTGGATATACTCATCCCATAACCT
>SNQJ01S0155942.1:0-22372 GCA_010110895.2 Picea sitchensis | reverse complement strand
ATAGAAGAGATGCTAAGCTCCTGTTCAGAAGTCCTATTCATAGATCTCATAATAGTAATCAAAAAATGTTTTCCTAAATGGTAAGCATTCAAAAAGATATTCGAACTAGTTCTAAGGCTTATCAATACTAGAAAGACAAAACTCTTATTCAAGAGATGCATTCATTGTCTTCTTTCATTCATTAGCAATTATCACCAATTCTTGTTAAAACAAAAGTACTGAAAGCGTAAATAACTCAAAAAGCATTCATGATTATCCTAATGCTTGAAAGCAAACCACACATTGAATTCTTATTCAAGAAATCTTTCACAACATGAGTAAGGATTAGAAACATTAAGCATTTTACTTAACTATGGAATTCATATAACTACAACAAGGAATAAACTCATCTACAACAAGATCTGATCTAAAACATGTATCAAATATTACTTGAAAATAACATAAAGGAAGAGTGTACTAGTTTGGCAAAGGGGGCCCTCCAATGCTTCACTTGTACACTTGAGTTGTCTCAGCTAAGAAGGAGATTCTAGCAGCATTCACATCATCATATCATAAACATTATCAAGAACAAAACGCAGAACTAATCTCAAGATTGCAAATTCCAAAGTTTCTTCATTCACATCCCAAGGTGTCATACTAGTCTATGCTTTAGAGTATTTATACAAGAGTTTTGAAACTAATAATGCTAATAAATTTCCTAAATATTATGATAAAATCCATAATATATGCTAGGAAGGTCGAATACCCCCTTCAGATCCATAAAATATGAACAAATCCCAAGAAAATCTAAAACTGTCCATGATTTTAGGCTAAAACAGGGTATTTTCTGTTGAAGTGGCCCTGTTTGACCAGCATTGACCAGACACCTGGAAGGCTCAGATATCGAAGTTGATAGCTCATCATCCATCCTTGTACATCAAGGATCATGACCGAAGTCTCATATTTCACCCAGTTGTCCTGCAAGTACATGAACCTAGGAGCAATTACGGGATTTAGTCAAATCCTGTAATTTCTGATAAATTTTCAATTTTAATGCCAAAAATTAGAAAACTCAATTCTTAATCTAAAGAATGATAAATGTACCTTGCATAAGATGTTTTATGGAAAATATGGGATGAAATGGAGGAAAAATGGATGGCTATGGATGCAAAAGTGTAGTGTATAGAGTAAAAAGGAAGCATAAAAATGTACTCAACAATGTTTTCCCCATGAGGAAAGAGTCGTGACCATCGATTAGGTGGAATCCAACTTTTTTGATGTGAAAAATAGCCCTGGGACTATTTTCCCTTTGATTGAAAACTCTCAGTCGACCATTGAGAGCATTGGTTGTGGGATGTACCCTTCACTTATGGTATATTTTGACTCTCCTGCACCAATTTTGTATGTCCATGCCACTCTTGTTAATAGGGTCGCTTCATTTAGAACATCGTATATGCAGGAGCCATGGACCCTACCATCACCATATGGCATGGTTTAAGGACAATTTCATACTAGGATGGTCAAACCCTTGTCTGCGGCTGAAGTAGATTATCAAGCTATTAAGCAGGCCATGACAGACCCATGACTTTCTAGATATCGTCTTTCCTTCAGATGAAGCAATCATCGAGGCAATGGTTGAATATGAAAGGCTATGCAGGGATTTTCATCATAGATCGTATTTACTCCTTGGAATCAGTCGAAAATAGAGTGGATATTTCAAGTCATCCATTGTTGGAAGTGTTGATGGGGTATTCAATCCCTTGGTTGTCCATGGTGTCTATGTCAAAGGAAACATGACTAATATATCGAAGACAATCCTGATCAACATTTCTAAGAATCCTGAAATTGTCAAAAATGTATTTATTGGAGAAGAATGCTCACAGAACAAGATCACTCAATATATGACACTCTTTAAGGAGTTTCAATATGTTTTCGTATGGTATTACAAGTAAATGCCTATCATTGATCCTTCAAATATTTCAACACAAAATTCGAACGTATGAAAATGCAAAGTCGGTTCGACAAAACTTGAGACCTGTGAAGAAAAGAAAGGTCGCAGCAATAAAATCACAAGTGGAGAAGTTGCTTAATGCATGATTTATCTACCCAATTCCTCTGAATGGATGGGCCTCCAACCATGTTCTCATTGATAATAAGTAGGGTACAATCCATGTTTGCATGGATTTTAGGGACTTGAATAAGGATTTTCCTAAAGAGAACTTCCAAACACCTTTCATCGATCATATATTGGATGAGTGTGTAGGGAGTGGAATCTTCTTGCTTATGGATGGTTTTTTCAGCTACAACCAAATTGAAATTCGTCTGGAAGGCCAACACAAAATGACCTTCATATTTCCCTTGGGTAATTTTACTTAGAGGAAAATGTAGTTTGGTCCTAAAAATGTTGGTGAAGCATTTCAGCAGGCCATGATGTTTGATTTTCATGACTTGAAGCCTATAGTGGAGGTATACTTAGAATATCTCATGTCTCACTCATGCAAGAGAGCCCAACATATGATCTTACACATCCACTTAGTTTTTGAACGATGTCATTTCTATATGATCCGATTGAATCCACACAAGTGTATTTTTTGTGTGACCTTTGGTCATATTTTGGGGTTCATCATTTCGACAAAAGGGATCATGGTTGACCCATTGAAGGTTGAGGAAATAACTCAATTAACCCCCCCACATATAATAAGACAAATTTAGAGACTACAAGGAAAGGTGAATTTCCTCAGGCATATTGTGCCGAAATATTCTAACATAACAAAGGGATTTATGCATCTTTTGAAGAAAGGTGTCCATTCTATTGGGATGAAGTTGCACAATGTTCCTTCAATGCATTAAAGAAAGCATTTGTTTCGAATCCTTTGTCGAGTCCCCATAATTACAATCAAGACTTGTTGTTGTATTTCACAGTAATTGAGTCTTTGATAGGCATGGTTCTAGTTCAGGAGGATGATGAGCTCCAGGAGCATGCCATCTATTACTTGAGTCGTACTCTCATGGATCCTGAATGCAATTAATCGCATGTTGAGAAACTAGCATTGGAAACTTTCCATGTTGTCCAGCAGCTTCGACATGATATTATATTACGTAAGACAACTGTCATAACCACTTTCAATCCATTTCAACATGTTTTGACTAGGATAATTATTGGTGGGAGGTACAAGAAGTGGATTTGTGTGCTTCAAAAGTTCTATTTGGATTTTGCTTCCACGAAGTCTAAGAAGTATTTGGTCTTTGCTGAGTTGATTTCAGAGTTCCTAGTGGAGAATGAGGAAAGAGAGACAATAGATTCATTTCCGAACAAGCACATTTTCCTCATATCTTCATCCAACCATTAGTATGGGGATATCCTTATATATCTCCATACTTTGAAGCTCCCTTTGAACTATTCACGGGATGAGCAATGACGATTTAATCACATAGCTAAAAAATACCTCATCATCGCTGACATGTTGTATCGACATGGGGTGGACTCGATTCTTTGTCGTTGTTTGACTTTTGAAGAAGAAGAGGTTGTTTTGAATGATTGCCATAGTGGAGCATGTGGTGGTCACCTATCTGGGTTTGCCACAACCCGAAAGATTCTACACGGAGGGTAATTTTGGCCCACAATATTCAAATATTGTATTGAGGCATTCAAGAAGTGTCACCTGTGTCAAATATTCATGAAGAAAATGTGTGCACATCCTGCTCCCATGTTTCTTGTTATTACTATCGATCCCTTCACCAAGTGGGGAGTAGATTTCATGACATGCCACCCGACTTTGGATAGGGGGATCACTACATTGTTATGGCCATCAACTACTTTACTAAGTTGGTTGAGGCCATGCCGACATTTTATAATGATGGGGAAATTGCAACACTCTTCATCTTTAATCAGGTCATAGCTAGGTTCAGGGTTCCGAGAGAGATTTTCACCGACCATGGTAGACACTTTCAGAACCACATGATTCCAGAGATAGCATCAAAGTTGGGATTTAGTCAAGAACATTCATCTCCCTACTATCCCCAGGCCAACAGTCATGTTGAAGCCATGAACAAGTCATTAAAAACAATACTAAGAAGAATGGTTAATTCAACTCGAACGAACTAGAACTTGATGCTATTCCTAGCCTTGTGGGATTACCGGACCTCATTCAAAACTATCATTGGTTTCTCTCCTTTCCAACTTGTCCACAAACTGGAAGCCATTTTGTCGATTGAAAGTGATTTTTGTTCGCTTAAGATAGTAGTTGAGCTCCTTCTTGACACGACCTAGCTTGAGGAGCACTTATTTTATCTTGAACATCTTGACGAGCAACGTCGACATGTAGCTTTAGAAAATCAAGTGCATAAGAAGTGTGTCAAGTCTCAATATGATAAATATGATCATCCTAGGGTTTTCTCCAAGGGATACCTAGTGTTGGTCTATGACCAGGACAGGGATTCCCTAGGGGTAGGAAATTTTAACCCTATGTGGTATGACCCTTATGTCGTGCGACGAGTTTTATAAAAAGGATCTTACGAGCTCAAAAAATATGAATTTAATGTGTTTCCAGAGATTAGAAATGGGCTCTATCTCAAGAAGTACTATAATTGATCTCAAAGGCTTAAGCATTAGCATGTTTGGAAAATATTTCTTATTTTGTATATAGCATATAGCTTTTTTTAGAAGTTGTTCTTCATCCTTTTATTTTGCTAATGATTGGTGTACTTCTGTTGTGTGGTAGATTCCGAAGGAGTCATTGATCTATTTCATATTCATGGATGGCATTAGTCACCATACTCGACACTTAGCATCCACTGCTTGGGTGATTTATTCTACTTCTAGTCAGCTAGTGTCCGCTAGAGGTGCGTGTCTCGGCCAAACTACTAAAAAAATTGTTGAGTACAACACAATTATTGATATTTTTCGAGACGCATTATCAAGTGGAATCAATCACCTCCAAGTGTTAATGGATTCACAATTGGTTGTTTCACATTTAAGTGTCTTGCATCGAGTATGTGATCCAATGTTGTTACGATTTTTCCTTAGGGTACACCTTCAGGAGCATTCATTTGATTTTATTAATTATGAACATTTTCCTAGGAGTGTTAATGAATTATATAATGCCTACACTAATTATGTGTTAGATTGGAATTTATATCACCAGTAAAGCAAGCACACACAGTCACATGTAAATATCAACATTTGCAAGTAAAATACAAAATGTTTATAATGCACATAAATAATATGGTGCCCCCTAGCCCTCGAAGGTCAGATAATGTTATACAAGTAAAAAAAAAAATTATATGATCACACAATATGCCTAGGCCTAAGGTCTATGCACCCTATCATAACAAACAATGATGTTTACCAAACACTAGAACAGTCTGAACCATGGCTTGGGAACTCCCATGACATGACGATGCATGCCTATAGGGAGTTCATCAATGGTATCCATAGGCACATTGCACATGAGGGCCTCAAAGTTCCATCCCACACTACACAAGGTTCTCGCTACATCATCGCTCGGTTCTTCCTCCTCTCTTCCTCGTCAGTTATGTCACGTGACATTATCTAGTCTCACGAGTTCTCTATCTACATAAAAGTAAGGTGTTAGTATTTTGGATGTCGTAAAAACATAGAAATAGTTATATATTCAAAAATTAAAAATTAAATAACACAAAATGAAAGGTTTCCTATATCCTATAGCTCGTCTCTAGGAGGGATGATGACGTCAAGATTGTTGGTGAAATAGATGCCCGCATAAGGAAAGTCCTCGATAAAGGGAGTCTTCTGCTCCCACCAACTAAAGAAATCGTCATCATAGGGGTTGGAAATTTGTCCACCTCCTAGTTTAGCTATGATCTTGGTCCATCGAATCATGGTTGGCTATGGTTGTAGGTGTCCTCGTATATGTGCTCTCGGGCTCATCATAGGAAACTGTTAAAAAATGAATGTGCATAGGACACTCCCAAAAAAAAAGTTCTTATCCTTCCTGAGCTTGCATTCAATAAGTTGTTCTTTCATGTTGTTGAGCATGCTAGTGCTCTAGTAATACATAGTGGTTCGTAGGAATTCAACCCCATATTGAATCAATGCTTGTGATTTCAAGTGTAAGGAGTTGGATCCCATGATCCAAGCCAATGTATATAAGATGACTCGGAGACTCAAGTTGGTGATTTGTTTGATCATCACTTGAGAGCCACTCTTCTCGTTTTCAGAATCACAATACTCATTGATAAGGTCGTTGATACTCCGACCTCCTACACGATATTGAATGTTTGGAACTTCCCCTCTCCTAGACAAACCGATAATGAGGTAAATGTCTTCAACCGTAATGGTCAAAGACTGTAAAACGAGCATGAATGCCTCGACATCAAGGTTCCAATAGTCAATCAAGATATTTAATAATCTCATTCACCCCCTCATGCCACCAATTTGGAAGAACTTATACATGCCACATGAAAATAGATATTTTTTTCCTCATCATTTTCAAACACTGCTCGATCCACCTCTTCATATTCACATTTTCTCTAGAGGACAAACATCTTTCACATTTTCAAAGAATTTTTGAGTTATTTTTTTTTTCAAAACCTTCCCTAGGAATCTGCAACCTATAGTTAGAATAGTCGCAAATATCCACGACTGGTGTTTCCACCACCTACGAATATCCCCGGGTTGCCTTAAGGAATCCCACGATTGTGCAAAGTCGAGCTAAATTAGTTGAAATTAAGATTAACATTTAAAATAAATTGAGGAAATGAGGTAATGGAATGCGAGGTAGGGTTAGATTACTTACATGTGTAAGGTGGAAAGAGGTATAGTTTCTCCAAGCTCCACGTTCCTCTCATTGGCACTCCAAGGGTTTTGGTCACTTTGGTTGTTTTTTTGTGTAAAATGTTAAAAATGGATAGTAAATGGGTAAATATAACAAATTTTCATTAAATTTTGAAAAACCACTCCCTATAGTTTCAATATTTGTTTTCAAAATTTGCAACTAATGGCCATCTTTTGTAGTGTTTTGGTCCCTTTTTGCAAGTCTTCATATCATATAAATGCTCTTCATATTTTTTGTCATCGATTGGACGAACTTTTAAAAGGCCCTAGGCAGGTAATGTTCTCATAAAAGGAATTTAGGGTAGGATTCATTCATCCGAACTTTTTCATTATCAATTTCCATTGTTGCTTAAAACTAGGGTCGACCCCATTAACAAGCGATGATGCCTTTCTCTTTTCTCAAAATCATCGTTTGGTTGATTGTAGAGCCTACCTTCCATGAGCACTCTAGTCTAGAATCCTCTTGTATTTTGATGCTCATGATGCAAGTATTGTTTTAGGCTCGAGAGTCTTGTTTATCCTCCCCATGAGTTTACGTTCGAACATCATGTTTCTTACTCTTATTCTAGCCATTACCCATGAGACTCCCTACCTTACATGCTTCTCACAATGACATTATGGAGTCGATAGGTAAGCTCTTTTTAGACTTCTTAAAATTGAAAAGATTGTTGAGTGACCTTGTTCCTTTTACACTCATTAAATGGTCTTAAAGGAACATTTATTCAACACATGTTTACCCCCTTTTCAGACTAAATAGACTAATTATAAAAAAGGTATACTCTAGCCTACATACTAGAAGAGTTCTTCTCAATTTTGTTTTATACTTTTTGGGCTCAGGAGAAAAAATTTATGAAAAAGGACGGGGGAGTCCATAGTTAAGCTCTTTTCAAACTCCTTAAATATGAAAATATGGTCGAGTGATATTGTCTCTGTCACACTTGTAAAATGGATTTGAAGAGACGTTTTTTCAGTATAATTTTAACCCCTTTTTGCATCGAACTGACTATGTACAAAAAATGAATACTTTGGTCTAGTATTCGCCAAAAGAGTTCTCCTTGGTATTATTTTATTATTTTTCAGGCCTTGGAGACTAAAATTACAAAAAATACCATCTTGGGAGGTTTAATTCCTAAAGTTGAGTTGTAATTGCTTCACATTTTGACTACCTGCACTTTTAGGCCTAATGTCAGCTTCAACATGTTGTCGTTGAACATATTTCTCATACATTCCTATTATCCCCAACCTTTCATTTCATGACTTTATGACTTGAAACCTTATCCCTCAAGGGAACATCCCCTGAGTGTCCTTATCCTACAAATGCTTCCTTGCATTGAGCATAGGTATATTCCTTGTGCTACATAACTAATTTTCTCACCCGCAATACTCGTTTCCTCCATTGTATAATAACATTCTTTTATTCCTTTTTTAGGATTTTATAATATGAAAAACATAAAAAAATAAAAAAATAAAAACAAAAAGAAGGGGGAAAACATCTATCTCTTTTATTGGTAGTAGTTTTGTCTCCCTTGAACAAAGCACAATCTTGATTCGATATCTCATCATTTTGGGTCTAGTATGGTTGTAAGAGACTTTTTCTCATTATTGAGTTTTATCTCCCCTGGTTGGTTACTCTTCCAACTACATGGAGCATTTTTTTATGTCTCATGTGTCACAAATGTATCCTAGTTTACAATCATGTTGCCTAAATCACCTAATGTGTCATTCTTATGTTCAAGGTTAAGTTTCAACTTTTGTCGACCATTCTGTAGTTAGTCTTTGACCTTTCCATTTGGCCTTTCGAAGTCAGTCTCATCATCATGAGTATCAGTATATTCATCCAATTTATTCCAAATATTTGGTCTTCTGCCACCCCTCATGCTGGTTGATGGAGGATGCCTTAATGCCTTCCTTCCAGTGGATGTCTTCCCATCGAATCCAACACATATTTCTCTAGGAAAGGGATATATAGTTATGTTTGGTAACTTGGGGCTTGCATTCATTAGTGGAAGGTACCATCTCTATTGACAATGGGAATACATCAATTTCTCTTGCTCGATAGATTCTACCAGGTGTTTGATGCCATCTCATTTATTCACACTTGTTAGATTGTACCATGGTACCTTGGCTCCCATTATCATCATCGATGGATTGCATTGAATTTGTTAATGGTATACATCAATGACTGGTAATCAAATGATGTCTCACATTGTTCAAATTCAACATATCTATTCACATCGTGTAGACTTATACCATGACAGATCATTGTGAACACTTCGGGTGAAGTATGAACACCACATATTTTGTGCTCCTTCCCAACTCATATTGTGCCACCTCAAAAACATTGGTACTTGTAGAGGATCAACTTCTTCATTCTCTTGGTTCCATATATCCTCTATTCTTGATCTTGAGACATAGATCCATTATGTATCTATTTGTGGCTATGATCTACTTTGACATGGATCCACTATGTATTCTTTGTGGCCATGCTTGCTACTTCATACTTATCACATGGATCCATTGTGTATTGTTTGTGGCCATGGAAATTAGTCATAATTTCATATATACCATGGATCCACAATGTACTTTCTTTGGCGGATATGCTTATATCACTCCTGAGCATGGATATGCCTGACTTGGGAAGAAAAACTCTTGCTTGATCTTTGCTCATGGTTATTTTCCTTGAATTAGTTATTCAAGAACCTTCATGGGTACTTCAATGCATCCTCACCTCTCATAGTTTATAATGTATTTCTCCCATCATTTTTCCCTTATGAACTCATACATCAGGGGGCATTTGTTATAGCACACAATTCCACACCTATGCATTTGTGCCATGGCCTAACCCTTTCCCAATGCTTCCTAGACATGTTCCCAAGTTTCCTCTCCAAAAGAATTTTAAAAACATGCCTTATGAGAATATTTGTGGGTTTCCCTATTGCAACACATAGACATCCACAACTTTCAAGCTTGCAGCCTGCAAATGCCCTAAAAAATCATAAAAAATAAAATAATTTTGTGTTTTCAGGTGATTTTTTTGGTGGGGATCACTCCCCAACGTCTCATTCCCTTACACAATGGAATCCAACTCCCCCAACCTCTTGAGGAAGATATATAATCACCCTTGAGGTATAAGGAGAGGTCAAGTCCCTTGGTGCAAGATCATGCTGCCAATTTCTAGCAAGCCTCCCTTTCCTATAATCTTCTGAGAGAAACCCCCTGTTATCTGGAAACTCCTTTTCCAACATATCTTTCTTATTTATATGGCTATTGGATGTGTCATTATCCCTAATTTGGTCATTCAAGGAAGAGAGTAGTCGTTCAGTTGATGCTCTAGGTATTCTTGAAGTAACCAAAACAGTTGGTTTCGAGACGGTGCTAAAGGCGAGACAAGGCTCTAACTTACCTTTCTCATTTGGTGTTAATAGAAGAACTTGTTTTCCCTCCTATAATATATTCATTGTACATATTTTCTTATTAATTTGAATTGTAATATGATATATGACATGTATTCTCTTTGATCGTGTAACTACCTTCACAACATCTTTTGTTTTGTGTCCATTTTGTAGATTATTTCCAGCAAAGGATTTGGAGCTCTTTGAGTGAAAGGAGTGGGATTGACATCAAAGGGGATATCTGAGGTGATTCCTTTCTCCCTCTTCCTTCCCTAACTTCTCCTTTTAAAATAGTTAGTTTTTCAAGTTTTTTGTGCTTGTCTAGGAGGGAAGATCGTTATCTTCTCCATACAGTGTTGATTTGTTGTGATTCCAACCTAGAATCATGAGGGGGAAATCCCGTCAATAGGACCTATAGGTCAAAGGCTGTGATAAAATGGGGAATTTGTTCATCATTGTTGGTGTTCCTCTCCCATGGATTATGGATCACCCCGACTACCCATCTTTGACAACAAACTCTTACGAGTTCATCTCCACATCCAATGACTCTCGTTCCTTGTCGTTCAATGGATTTGATGGTTTGAGTCAATCTACATCGTCTTTGTTGGGGTTCTACTCCCACTTAGTCACTGATCACCTGAACTTACTAATTTTCAACAAAGAACATCTATCAATACTCATCCCATATATGAAAGATCTTGGACTTCTGGAATAAATGGCCTCAATCATGTCGGTGCCTCTAACATGCATATGTTAGAAAAATAGGATCGTGGAGAAACAAAGCAAGAAAAATGAGGAAATAAAACATAGAATATACACAATACAATAGACACACATATATACATGGTTCCCCCAGTGTGGGATATGTCCACCAGAGAAATTTCCAGGTCCTTTATTATTATCTAGCAAATGAAGGGATACAACCTACAACACATCAGTTGTAACTTCCTCTTTTTTCTCTCATAGTCTCCTTTCTCATAATACAATATTCACAATGATACATAGCCGCAATACAATTCCCTCATAAAAGAGGGTTGTATTATAGGGAAAAAAACCCTAATATAAATTCTATCATCAGATCTACGACCTTATAATGAACGGTCCATATTTACTATGAAATTACAATATACATTTACAAGGAAAATTTTCCTTCGGGGGATTCTCCCCCAAACCCGCGCTTTCCCCTGGAAGCTGTAGGGGGGTATTTCCCCCATGAAACCCCCCCACGTGGATGGGTGTACAATATTCATGGGGTATAAACATGACTGAAAAGAAATACCTATGAAATAGGAATATAATCAGGCTCCACATCCAACAATCTCCCACTTGGATACTGATCAAAACAACTTCATTGTTGTTGTATCTGTTGGACTATGATCCTTCCTAACCCTAGGAAAATTCTCATCTTCACCTTCATGCTTGAAGACCAACTGAAAATGAGCAGGAACTTAGTCTCTCTTTGGTTACTCCCTTTGTTAACATGTATATAGGACTTTGGCTAGTATGTATCTTTTCAAACTTCAAATATCCATCTTCCAAGACAGATCGTATGAAATGATACCTAAGTTGTTTATGCTTAGTCTTCTAATGGAAGGATGAGTTCTTTGAAAAATGAATGACACTCTCAGTGTCACAGTACAATGTGTTATTCTCCTTCTTCGTTCCCAATTCCTCCATAAACCTTTGTAACCAAATAATTTCTTTACTAGCCTCTGTAGAAGAAACATACTCTGCTTCTATTGTTGAAAGTGCAACAACCTTTTGCAATTTTGAAATCCAACTTAATGTTCTTCCACCTACAGTAAATACATATCCTATGGTTCTCCTCCTGCTATCTGTATCACCTTCCATATATGAATCAACATATCCCTATAGAATAGTGTCTGAACCTCCAAAACATAATGCATGAGTAGCAGTACCTCTCAAATACCTGAGAATCCACTTTACTGCCTCCCAATGTTCTTTACCTGGATTGTTCATATACCTGCTCACAACTCCCACTACATGTGCAATATCTGGACTTATGCAAACCATCACATACATCAAGCTGCCTATTGTTGATGAATAAGAGTCCCTCGACATGTATTTTATCTCCTACTGTGTCTTGGGACACATTTCCTTAGTTAATATGAAATGGCTAGCCAAAGGTGTACTAACTAGTCTTGCATTATGCATTCTAAACCTCTCCAACACCTTCTCTATGTACTCACCCTGAGTCAATGTCAATATACGATTTTTCCTGTCTCTTGTTATTCTCATACCAAGGATTTTCTTTGCAGCACCCAAATGTTGGCAGGAAAACCCCCCCTATGACTACCCTAGGGTTCAGAATGTAGGCAGATCAATTAACTGTCTAAAAGTCAACTACTTCTCTAATTACCCCAAACATACCAAAAATCATACAAGAAAAGAAAAGATGAGAGAGATCGGGTAATTATACCTCTACTCTTCATCTGATGATGATCCCCTTGCGCTTGAAATATCTATTGACTGCACGCCTCCTCCCAAGGTTGGACTGCATTCAAAGATTGAAAAACAAAAAACAAAAATAATTTTATTCCATGTACAAATTAGGGATAGATGTTAGAATTTCAAAGCATAAACCATTAAAAGAATTAAATACACCATGATTTGGGATAGGAAAAGTAATTCTTTTATTAATAACTCAATGATTATACCTTTACAACCAAAGCCGACTACTTCTCCACAAACCTGGTCCAAGCTCCTATTCACCAAGCTCCAAGTGCACCTTTGTATGGCTTCTCCTCTCAACCTTTTGATCTCTTCTTGGGAAGTGAATGGGTTCTGATGGAGGAAGAAGGGCTAATTAGGGAATGCTGAGGTAATTCTCACAAAAGGACTGCAATTACTTGGGCAAGGAGGGGATGTGAAACGAAGATAGTTTCATTGTTCTTATGTCTATATGTGGAATGATACCCCAACACCTCCTTTTATATGACAAAGAGATGGTTATTCGGTTGGGTGACGGGCTATAGGAGGTGGATTAGTTGGGAAACTATCCAATATCCCATGATCTCAACGAATTCCTTGCAACTTTTTATTTTCTACAACTTTTGCAAGTATACGCAGGCTGTAATGGTGTAGCATGCATATGTACACAGGTTGTAATGGTGCAGCAAGAGAATGTACGTGGGAAGTATTGGTGCAGGGCACGTACATCTTCAAAAAATGGGTTTTTTAGAAAAACAACTCAATAGTGCTTTGGAAAAAAATGCAAGTAAGAGGGCCAAAGGCCAGGTATGCATGTGTAGAGAAATGTAGGGTTATAATAGATTCCTCCTAATGTGTGAGGTCAGAAGAGAATCTGATGGCCATAATACATTACAAAATCTTCACCAATGTACGAAATGAGTGAGATCAAGACTAGAGTTCAGGAGGTTCCATCTGCAAAACAACAATTGTCTCTCTGAGGCGGGCATACCCATGCTCAGGATGAAATAAATCATGGTTGCCATTCAAATACACTACAGATCCATCTTCAAGAAGCCAATAATGTGCAATGGCTAGAGATGAGTTCTTCATATCTCGAGAAACAATTTAAAGATCTTCAAAACTCAGGTAGGAGTATTATGTGAGTGTATGACTTCACTACCCAGAGGTCTTCGACGGCTCGTCGGGAAAAGACAAGAGGATCTTGATGATCAGGTAGAGAACTTCATTGATTTTGAACAAGGACTTGATTGGACTTTCGGGATGGTTGCGTCATGAGGTCAAGATACAAAATGCAGAAACGTCGACTCAAGTTGGGTGAAACTTCCCTTGGAAAACAACATGAAATATGATCAGACTCATGTAGCATGACATTGCCATAAGTTCACGATGTAGGAGGAAACACAAACTCTCCATGTGTTTGGAAGAGTAACCATACAGAGGAGGACACAACTCTATGTAGCGAGAAAAAATTCCTAAGGTCATATTAGATCCTAATGCTTGACAAACAAATGGAAGGATGTGATTTTTCCAAACGAGACTCATTGTGCTACCAAAAAATAATATATATTTCTCGTCCCCTCTTTTTGGGTTTTTTTATTTTTTTTGTCTTTTTCAATTTTTTAAAGAGATTTGAAAAAGAATAAATGAATTCTGCGTTACAAAGGAGGAACAAGTGTCACAAGAAAGAATACTAGTTCCAAACATAAGGAACACACTAATTCTCAGAGCAAGGAGACATGTGCAGGAAAAGGACACTTGGGGAAAATTCCTCCATGGGTCAAGGTGTCAGGTCGCATAGGCAAAGTGCTAGAAAGCTTGTGTATAACGCATGCTTCAAAGGTTCAATTGAGAGAAACATGGAGCCGACATTAGGCCAAAGACGCAGAGATGAAAATGCAAATAGAAAGACACAATGAAACCCCCTTTAATGTAATTTTAACGAGCCCAGAGAAGGTAATCTCGGTAGTTTTTCACGTTTAGAGAGTTTGAAAAAAAGTAAAAGGAAACTCCAAGGGGTACCTTTTTCAGAGATAGTCTAGTCAGTTCGAAAAAAGGGGTAAACTAGCACCAAAAAGACGTCTATTCAAAACCATTTTAACGAGTGTCACAAAGACAAGATCACTCAACAATATTTTTAATTTTAAAGAGTCTGAAAAGAGATTAACTATGGAATCACTACCTTTTTCTGGATTTAGTCTCCTTAGCCTGAAAAAGTATAAAAGTTATTCAGGAGAACTCTCCCGGCGAGATGAATCTCCCAAGGCGTACCTTTTTCCTCTATAATCTACAGGCCAAAAAAAGGGGTAAACTCATGCCAGTAAATGTTTTTCTGTACCAATTTAACGAGTGTGAAGGAACAAGGTCACTCGATGATCTTTTCAATTTTAGGGATTCTGAGAAGAACTTAACTATGGACTCCATGGGGGTTCCTTTTTCATAACTATGGACTCCATGGGGATAAACCAAAACCAAGCATAATGTTCCTTTTTCATAAATTTAGTCCCTTAGGCTTGAAAAAGGGTTAAACTTATACTTGGGAATACTCTTCTAGGGAACCGAAGTTCCTAGAGTATACCTTTGTTCATAAAATTGACCATCTGGACCGAAAAAGGGGTAAACTACCACTAGACAAACATGCCTTCGAATTTGAGTTTGGCGAGCATGAAGGACAACAAGATCCCTTGACAATATTTTCATGTTTAGAGAGTCTGAAAAGGGCTTAAATAAGACTCCAGAAGGTTACTTTTCTCAGTTAATCCAGACAAGATTGAAAATCATAAATGTAGTCTCGTCGGATGTTGGTTTTGGATTTCAAAGCAAGCTTGAAAGACAACAAAGAGTGCTCATTTTGGGAGTCCCAAGGGTGAGGCCAAGAGTGATGGTGCATTAGACAAATGAGGCTCAATCTCATAATCATGATAGGACTAACAAGGACTCCCGAGCCTAAAGTCAATAGAGACAACATGGATGTCAAAATACAACAAGTATCTATCTAGGGCATCCATGTAAAGGTAGGCTCTACCACCTAATCATGACACTTCTAAAGAAGCAATGATGGTTTCGTGTTTCACTTTGGTGGGATCGATCCTATGATAAAGCGAAAAAGACAACGAGATGCAGAAAGTGGAGGTGAAATCCTAACTTATATGCAAAAAGTTGGAAAAAATGACTTTTACCAAAGGATTTTTTAAAAGTGACCCACCTCCCCAAAAGTTGCCAAACCAAAAGGATAAATGTAGCATAACATCCAATAAGAAACTGAAGAACGGAATTAAATGATTTCCAAGCCAGAAAAAACGACAAAGGAGGTCAAAAAAGTGGAAAAAAGGGAAAAAAAGTTTATAAATAGAAGCTGACAACTCATTTTCACCATTGCAATTTGAGAATTAACCAAAAGGTAAAAAATATCCCTTTTCAAAAGAAGTTGATTTCGAGAGCTTCAGAGGATGAAACGAACTTTCGCTCGGACCAAGTAAGTACAAACTCATCCCTCCTTCATTCCCATTCTTATTTTATGCAATTATTTTTGTTTTTTGGGGGCTGCACTCCCCTAAAAAGGAGCGGCCCTACGTGTACGCGGGCTATCCAAGGACAACCTACATATGCACTTGGGCAGAAAACACTATGTCTGTGTACATACACGACTATGACCAAAATAGCTTGCGTACACCCTCAAAAGCATGGAAAAAATTAATAATACAAGAGCTAACTCCCCTTTGAACTACCATGGAATAGGATGTATGTCCACTGGAGGGAGAGGCAAAAAAAGTATATTGATATACTGGTCGATGAGGAACCTGCTTCCATTACCGCATTGAAACAATGTTGGTTGTGGAAGTTATTTCGGTGTCCATTTATGAGGGCACAACCCAGGTTACTGAACACCTTGGTTGATTACTGGCATCTAGATGCAGATTCTTTTATGATAGAGGGGCAATCATTGACTCCAATGACTGAGGACATATACTTCTTGACTGACCTCTCAAGGAGAGGGGAACCAGTCAATCTGCACACTTTTTCCCCTGAGCATTTCAACATTGAAGACTACATCAGGATGCATTGTGAGGCCGGCACTGAGAAGGTGGGTTCTCAAGTGCCCATTAACAAGATCACCAACTTGTCACTAAAGGTGATACTATTTCTTATTGGGAAGATTAATGTTTCTATGGCCCTTCACCAGGCTTCCCGAGCACACATGCACTATGCAATTCAGTGCCTGGAGGCACATATCTATGACTAGAGAATGACCATGCTCACTTGCATGAAGAGGTATTTGATAGAGTTTTGAGAGTGTAGAAACAAGAAATTTGGGTTTGGAACCATCCTATGCTCATTCTTCTTCGAGAGGGTGCCTAGTCTGAGTCCTAGAGAGACTATACAAGGGCATGTAGCCTCCTTTTGAGTGGTATGTATATGGGAAACACTAATGCCATGATAGAGGGGAGGGAGGACCATAGAGGCCTTCGACGACAAATTCTTTGACTAGTGGGCATGAAAGATTCCAGCCATAGTGGCATAACCCTATGCTGGAATCAACTTCTCTAGAGATCTGGACATGCCAGTACCTCCTAGAGTGGAGAGAGGAGAGCTAGGTACATGTTTTTAAAGTTATTTAATTTTTAATTTATTTTATATATCATTTTCATATGTATCAGAGTACTGACATCTATGCATCTATTATGTACAGATGTGGGACTAGTGTGCCTGACAGACTTCATGAGGACTCGACAACGTCCTCGACCAGAGGCGGGAGCAACAACAACTAGTGGACCAGCAGCCACACAAGGACCTCCAGCAGGAGAGGCTGAGATAGTTTTGAGACAGGTGGAGTGGAACCTCACCACCCTCACTCGCACAGTTCCTATGGCTGAGATTGAGGATCTACAGCCTTCCATGCAACCTCATGTAGTGGGGGTGCCACAGACTTGGATTCATCTTTTTTGGCATTTGGTCAACGTCGTCGTTCACTATGGCAGGGCCAATAGGCCCCGAGCTTAGAAAGGATGGACTATTTATGTGCTGAGAGCACCTTTTGTATATTTTTGAGGGAATAAGCCCCATGATGTATACATAGCCTTATTTTTTGAGGCGTTCGCGCCCACCTATTTACTCTGACACTTTTTGACATATATATAAATATTTACATCTTTATCATCTTATGGATCACATTTTTTACAAATGTATGTACATGTGTATGTGTGTTCTTCTTTTTATGTGTGTGAAACATGCCAATCCAATACTTGATTAGCTAGAGTATCTGTCATTTGATTTAATCTCCTAGGAACATGGATATATGTAATGTAATCATTGTAACATTCTAAGAGACACACCCTAGGGAAACATCGGTGCAAAGTATGATCATAAACATGGTAGACTCCGTTTAACTGGGACACAACTAGTTGAGCATCTAAGTAGACCCGGAGGTGAGAAATGCCATGTGACAAAGTGTCACAAAGAAACTCTATCACTGTGTTGTGCTCGATGACATAATTTGTGGCGTCACCTAGATAGATACCTCTGGAAGATAGCAACTGGCCTCTAGGTGTGAAAACCACCCAAGCAACGGAAGCAAGCCTCCAAGTGTGTTGGCTAGCATTGTTCGTGAACCCAAAGAACACCTTTGATTCACTTGACATCTTCCATAGTAGAAAATATGACATAAATAACAACACGTCCATAAAAAAACAAAGACAAAAAACTGTATAAGAACTATACATATGTACAAGAAGTCACCCAGGAGACCAACCTAAGAGTAATACTTCTTGAGGTAGATCCCATTTCTAGGCTCCGACAAGGCATTTCCCTCAATGTAAACCAGATGCTAAGAGCACTTCTTTAAGACCTCTTTCACAATGAAAAGTCCAAACCACATGGGTTTGAACTTGCCTGTCCCTAGGGGATCCTTGTCTTGATCATAGACTATTACAAGATTTCCTTTAGAGAAAATATAAGGACAAACAGACTGATCATATTGACACTTGACTCGTTGCTTGTGAGCCTCATTGGTTGAGGTTGCATCACAACATTTCTCATCGATTTGCTTGAGATATAATAGGTGTTCCTCAAGCAGTGAAGTGTTTGGCAGTAACTCCACTGCCAACTTTAAAGACGAGATCTGACAGTCAATAGGCAAGACTACTTCCATCTCATATATGAGTTGAAAAGGTGAGAAACTGGTGGCAGTGTTTAGAGACATTTGGTAGGCCCATAACACTGAGTACAACATCAAATGCCAATTTGACTTGGCAGAATTGATCGTTCACTGAAGAATAGTATTGAGGGACTTATTCACAGCTTCCACCTAACCATTCGCTTGTGGGTAGTAGGGTGATGAATTTTATTGCCTCAAACCAAGATTTGATGTTAACTTGGACATCATTTTATTTTGGAAGTGACTGCCATGGTCAGTGACAATATCCTTCGAGATGCTGAACCTTGCTACTATCTGGTTTAAAATGAAGAGAGTTGTTGTTTCTCCATCATTGTTGAACATTGGCATAGCCTCGACCCACTTTGTGAAGTATTCTACTGCTATGATGATATAACGATCCCCCCTGGATGAAGTCGGGTGACATGTAGTAAAATAAATCCCCCAATTAGTGAAGAGACCAACAACCATGACGGGAAACATGGGATCAAGATGTGCCCGCATCTTCTGAGATATGATCTGACACGGGTGGCACTTTTTGACTGACTCAACACAATCTTTGATTAACGTAGGCCAAAAGTAACCAGCACGTAGAATAATTTAGGTTGTTTCCAACCTAGAAAAATGAACACCACATGCTCCAGTGTGGCAGTCATTAAGAACAAGTTATGCTTCCTCATGTATAAGGCACTAGTGAAGAATGCAATCTACACCCCGACGATACAAAGTGTCATCGAATATGAGATAGTTTCATTCTTGATGGAGAATTTGTTGATGCTTGTTGCAGGAAGCAGAAGCAGGGCACTTCAAAGTCTAGAGATAGACTAGTATATCTCCATACCAGGGGTCCAAAGATGTGATCGTAAAAATATATCCTTTGATAGTCGATTCTGCAGGTGTAACATCACTAGATTCAATCGGAAGTTTCGAAATATGTTTCGCAAAGACCAGTGAATTTTTAAATTTCACGAAAACAAAATCCAAGTCAAATTACTGGAGAATTACAATCCATCTACTGATATTTCTACCAATAAACCTTCATTTCAACACATATTGAAAAGGATTCACAGTGGCAATGATGGTGGTTTTACAAAGAAGAATGTAATGATGAAACCGCTGGACAACATGCACTGCTTCCAACGTAAATTTCTCAACATGGGAATAGTTGTGTTCTGACCCAAATAGGCCTCGGCTCAGGTAATAAATGACATGCTCCTCAAGCATCTCTTGAACCGAGACTATGTCAATGGTCGACTCTATCATGACCAAGTACAACAAGAAATCTATGTTATAATCGAGAGGCCAGAGCAGAGGGGAAGACGTAAGGGCACGTTTCAACACTTCAAAAGAGCGTTGAGAGGCTTCGTCACAATAGAAAGGTACTCCCTTTTTCAATAAATGCATGAACCCTTTAGTGATCTCGGTGTAGTTCATGACAAAACATTGAAGAAATTTTTCTTTCCCCTGTAAGCTCTAAAGCTGGGGTATTGTGCACGAGTCAGGAAACTAAACTATCCCCTCAACCTTAAGAGGATCGACCATGATCTCTGTTGTCGAAACTATGAAACCTAATATATGACCTGACATCACGCAGAAAGTGTATTTGTTAGGATTCAATTGAATTCGATAGTAGTAACATCATTCGAAGATTAGTCAGAGGTGTGTGAGATGATCAGATCTCTTGCAAGAGCGTTATGATAGATCATCAAGGTAAGCCTCGACTATATGTCTATGGTCATGGAAAGAAAAAGACATGGCCCACTGAAAAGTGGATCCAACATTCTTCAGGCCAAAAGGCATCTTACGATAAGAGAATGTGCCCCAAGGACAGATAAAAGTTGTTTTATGCTGGTCTTCGGGTTTGATTTGAATCTGGTTATATCCCGAAAAACCATCCATGAATGAAAAGACCTCACAACCTACACATTCATCGAAAATCTAATCGATGAATGGGGTAGTAAAATTGTCTTTGGGATAGGCCTTGTTCAAGTCACGTAAGTCCATGCACATGCGAATCGTACCCTATTTTTTGCTAACCAAAATGGGATTTGACACACATTCTGTCAATTGTACGGGGTAGATAAAACCGGCTTTAAGAAATTTCTATACTTCAGCTTTAATTGTTGTCGCTTTTCAAGGATTCACCGGACGAAGCTTCTGTCAGACCGAATTGGAGTCAGGATAAGTCATTATCTCATGTTTGATGATTCTTGAATCAATGCATGACATTTCCTTGTAAGACCAGGAAAAAACATCACGAAATTCCTTAAATAACTCCATATAAATTTGAATCTCTTTCGAGGAGAAGTCCACTCTGACAAAAACATTCTCCACAATGCCAGGGGTTCTGGAGATATACTAAAAATAGTAAATTGCCAAAATTGTCAGAAAACTATTTTGAGCCAGTTGGAAAAGGTGGGTGGCCATTGATATTCATCTAGATCAATCCTCCCTCCTTAGGAAGCAATGGTATCCATTGCATTGAGTTCTCGGGGGAGAGCGAAAAGTGTTTTTTGAATCTTCATCTTGGTGATCTACTTGCCTTGTTGGAGACGTCACGCTGCTCAGTTTGTGGAAGTCTGTCACAAACCTGTTAAGGTTGAGGTTGTTCAACAAGTCGAGATACATGAGAGGACGGTGTGCAGAAGGAATCTTTGCATTTTGCTGCAGCCTTGTCGACCTACTTCTATGGGATAGAAGGTGCTTGGGGTGAGGCTATAGTGATTGCAATGTCCTTCTATTCTCCTTTTGAACAAATTGTGAAGAAGATAAATTTTGCAGTATGAGATACTGCTTTGTGGCACTTTTTAGGTGGAATAGTAGTGGGAAATACCTCTGGTATTCTGTAGAGATGACCCCCCAAAGTGACAATGACACTACGAGGTTGAGACTCATAAATAACATGGCACTTCCACATATATGGCTGGCCCAAGAGAACATCATAAACATCCAGTGGGACAACATCACATAATACCTCATCCTTGAAGGGTTGGATGTCATATGACAATCGACACTGCTGACTGACACAAAGATCTCGTCCTTGGCAAAGCCACTCGATGTTGTATGGTTGTGGGTGTGGTGTTGTCTACAATCCAAACTGTTTGACAACCTTTCCTGAGATGAGGTTCTTCTGGCTTCCGCTATCAATGATAAAATGCAGCGGGGTCCCCTTCACCCACATCTATGAATGAAACAGACACTCCCCCTCTTCAGGATCTGTTGGTTCTTCCGGTTGAATTGTTGCGGTCACGACAATAGCAGTGGGGTCTGCATCAATGATCTGTCCTTTACCAACATTTTCAGAATTAAATTCTGAATCAAGGTTTGACTCCTTGTCTTTGATATTGGCCACCAATGATTGTTTTGAGCGACATTCATCGGTGTTGTGCCAGGGGCATTTGTGGAAATCACACCATTTTCTGGTGTCCTTCTTTGTCTTCCCGTGACCCTTATTTTCCTGTGTCTTGGACTGGTTTTCGGGAGACTGTCTTTTAGGGATGTCTTTGTCATACGTTGGTTGTTGCAAATTTTCATACCCGAACTCCAATTTGTTCTGGTGCTTAAATTTCTGCTCGATTTTAACAA
>SNQJ01S0155941.1:58132-76588 GCA_010110895.2 Picea sitchensis | reverse complement strand
AGTGCTCTCAAGGAATGATAATCAGATAAATAGCTTAAAGGACTGATAACATGTTGGAACTTGCAATTTATTAACCAACTGAACATTGATAAAATTATGCATGCAACTAGGGTTAATAGAAACGACGATATTTTCTTTATGAATATAGCCATGAACCTGAACCTGTAATATTGCTTTTTAAATGAAAATAAACTCTTGGTTCTCTCTTTATCCTTATTTTCTCCATGAGACCACTTGTCTAACAATATTTTTTCAAATTTTACATTGGAGAGTCTCATCATCTCCTTATAATCAAGCGATTTCCACCAAATGGCAGCATCACCTTGCAATTTGAGATCTACCCAATGGGGCCAAGTATCTTCCCATGCTGTTTTTCTTTCTTTAATGAATGATTCAATACTAGGGCCATCACATTTTCCTGTAAAATACATCTTGCTATGAAAACCCCCAAAAATAGAACAATAAGTTACGACAGAAAATCGTGGTTTTTTCTGGAAAAACCCTAAAAAACTCCTGAAGTTAAAATGCTTATAACTTCACTTCCCGGACTCCGTTTCAGTTGATTTTTTTTTTGAAATTGGGTGAAATTGTGAGAGGAACTCAGATATGTAATTTTATTGGGAAAATTCGGCCTCCAAATGCTACATAAATAAAAAAAAATCGCGCCACCGTCCGTAGAAAAAACCCTGAAAATTTTCAGATTTTAAAACTTCAATATCTTGACTTCCCGGATTTTGTTTCGGACGATTTTTTTTTTTTAACTTGGGTGTTTTTCTGAGAGGAACTCATATCTACAACCCTTTTCTGCAATTTTTTCACAGAAATATACCAAAAACTTTGAGAATGTCGCGACCCTCTTTTTTTCTTCTCCGAAAAAAAATATGCAAAAATAAAAATTATTTGCCCACAACTCTGGCCAAGGAAAGTGCTCTGATACCACTTGTTAGTTACCTAAACCAGATCTATAAATATACTTCATAAATAACCTAGAATAAGCCATAAACCATTCACCATAACATTAACACAAGAAATAGAGAAAACCCTTGAGGTAGGGCAACACCATACAATGGATCCTATTATGGAAGGGATAGAACCAAATAGCTGAATACAAAATATCACAATAGATCCAAAGATATCTGAATATAATCACCACACAAGATCTATGAAACCATATAGAAAATCACAACTTTATTATATCAAAACCCTTGAGGTAGGGCAACACCATACAATGGATCCTATTATGGAAGGGATCCTCTCCTGTTCACTTGCCTCTTCGAGGGGGCATTCTCCTATTGAACTACCACTCCAAATACAATATTTCTCTTCATGTATCATTACATTGCTTGAATCCCTTTATATAGTGCTACCATCACCTAAGAACATTCTAGAGGAGGAATCTTCTAGAAGTAGAACCTTCTAAGAAGTCTTTTTACATTTATTATATCTAATTACCCATTTATTATATCTAACTACCATAGTGGGCCTTATTTAATAATATAGTGGACCTAGTCCACCTTACATTGAATGACCTCCACTATTATCACTATGGGCACTCTGCCCCCCCCCACTACCTCTCTAGCTACCTTACACCCTCGCACATGGGATGAGAGCCTTCCCTATGTCCAACATAGCTACAACCGAGCCCTGCATAGCTCAACCGACTATAGTTCCTTTCAGGTGGGGTTGGGATTCCAACCATTGGGTTCCATAGATGTTGCACTTCCCCTTACGGTCACCTCAACCAACTCATCTCCTGCTCCAATTGAAGTTGACAAAGCCACCCGGTTCATTGAGCCGATCCAGCACATCCACCAACAGGTTCAAGATATCCTACAGAAGTCTAATGAAAAGTACAAACAACGCCATGATCAACATCGAGTGCCACATAAGTTTAAGGTGGGCGACAAAGTTTGGTTGCACTTGCAGAAAGAACGCTTTGCATGACCCCATTGGAAGCTTCACCCACTCCATTATGGGCCATACACTATCACCAAGGCCGTTGGGGACAATGCTTTTGAGCTCAACCTTCCTCCCTTCCTTGGCCTTCACCCAGTGTTCAACGTGGATCTCCTTCGCCCTTATTTCCCACCATTATTGGACACCTCAGAAGTAGCAGAACAACTGACACCAACAGAGCTCAACCCTGATTGCATACAACAAGAATCCAATGATCAGAGTGTGGACACACAGATCAAGGGCACTCGACAACAAAGAATCTAGCTTTATCGAGTTGTCAAAGCAGGGCAATTCCCGCACCAAGGCAAGTGGCTCACTCGGGGCCAAATTCAACATAAATTTCCTCATCTGATGGGGAACTCAACGAAATGGAGACCATTGCTTCCTAAGGAGGGAGGATTGATCCAGATGGATATCAGTGGCCACCCACCTTTTCCAACTGGCTCAAAACAATTTTCTGACAATTTTGGCAATTTACTATTTTTAGCAGTTTTAACTTTCGGGGCCATTTTGAGGGCCTAAATGAATGTTTTTTGGGATCGAGCTCCTCAATGATACATGAAGGCATGATTGAGCCCCCAAAATGAATCTCCTCGACGATACCTTTCCAATGGGCTATCACACGCCTAAAACGAAGATCGTATGCAAAAGTTACGACCTCGGGAAGTTGATGTACTAACTTACCCAAACGGGGCCCACATGACTTTTGGTGCTTCATCTCCTAGGGTTAGGTTTTTGGATGTCTAGGGTTTTTGGCATTCTTGTTTATTGTAAAAAGGCCTTTAGAGCCTCATTGTAATTTTCTTCTTGCGAATGTGTGCAGCCGTCACATCTCTTCTCAGAGATCAGCCGCCACCATTCCAGCGAGCTTGTTTTCGCTGCATTTTACAGTTTCAACTTATTTCATTATTGAATAGAAAACCGGTTTTACTGTATCTCTGTTATTTTGTGTTAAGCGGCTGTTAATAATCTGTATTCATTTCGTTTTGCTCATAAAATCTGGATCATGTGCGATAACAAAGACTATCCACTTTCTTATCCCCTACCAATATTTTAAAAAACAACCTATCTAAATTAATTCCTGGTTTTGTTTTTAGAAATATTGAGAAACATAATCATATTTTTAAGAAAAGGTGGTAAAAAGACTCATGAACTAAATTGTTGTCGCATGATTAAAAACCTTGATATTCCCTCACTTCTTGATTAGCTAGTTTATAAATCCCTYAACAAAAGTTCATATGAACAATGTGATAAAAGTATAATAAATTAAGCCTATTATCRCTCGCCATAAGACTAGCATCATATTATATTAGTATCATGTTATTATAATTTTYTGATTAGTTTCAGAGATAAATAGTTAAATGTTACCATTATGGTAATTCATAAGATTTATGAGGTTTAGTAGGTTTCTATGAGCTACATCCCATTGTGTTCTTAATTCAARTTTTTTTAATTTTTAGATGATGCRAAATTTTATAGCTATTATTTGAGGCTTTGATTCTTGATCAATCACATTACCTCCCATATAGAACGTTATGGACAAACGTACTGAATTCATCCATAGTTGTTCCTCATATGGGTAGGGCCTAGACTCTTTTTTTAGGGTACATAAAGGTGGTGTATATCTCCAACCCACGTTGATAATTTTCAAAGCACCAATGAAAACATATACATTTAAAAAATTTCATTTATTTTTTCGCTATACAATCAGTGAGCTACACAATTTTAAGCACTTCGATGCGCTATTCATGTACAAACACATCGGTTACAATTTTATTGACATAATAGAAATGCAAACCTATGCAATTAAATTTTGGAGAGATTTTTCTTTGCGGAGGCAGTAACATAAGTGACTCTTCAATGCTTTTCATAATTTAGTGCATCAATGTCTTCTTATATATGCTTTTCATAATTTAGTGCATCAATGTCTTCCTATATATAGACGCACTGGTGTGTCTTTAACTAACTAAGAGCACTAATAACTTTTATAAGCCATTCAAAATTATGTTTGACGTTAGATTGTACTATGCTTCCCAAAATTTATTTTAATAACTCGTCCACGTATTGATGATGGTTTTGGCTCAAATGGAAAGAAAAAAAGGTTATAATATCAAATGACCTTTTATTCAAATTCCAACCCATTCTATATTGTTGCAAGTTCCTCAAGTTCTCCCCCACCATTTGAAGTAAGTCTAGAGTTTATTTATAATTCATTTATCTGATTGAATTTATGTCATTTATGCACGTGCATTTGAATAATTGCTCATTGAATTTTGTAGGATCTAGTTCGAATGTGCAAGATATTCCACCAGTTCAAAAATGTTGCAAGATATTATCCGGAAAAATATATCTTAGGTGAATGTTTGATGAAAATGAACAGTTGCTTTACCCTGCGAATTGTAACATGCCATCTTCCAACAACCAACTTGGGTGAACGTTATTACACCATAAATTGAATCTTTTTTATGACACCCCAGTAGTATGTGGTTGTTCAAAATGTAAAGGGTTGAAGAATGTTGGAAATCTGTTAGGATTACGAACTTGACATAATGTGAATAGTCAAGTCATTGTAACATCATCGAGAGTCCAAGAAATCTCTTAGAATGAAAATCCATGGATCACATCAATGTACTTATACATGTATCATATTGATGAATATTTCACTTCACCTTATTCTAATTAATGTGTCTAGCAGAACCGCCTCAGTTCTTATGAGTGAATTGAGCCACATCTGACTTCTTCACCTGACCTATGCTTACATGTCTCTCTGCCTTCCTCTTCGTCCCTCTGGCATGTCAGTCTGCCCTCTGGTCATTTCTGTTTGCATTTTGATTGAGAAAATTGAAGCCGTTCCCGCTCAGAATTTCTCCGTGCACACAACTTTCTCTACTCGAAACCCTAGGGTTTGCACTGTAGATTTCATCGACTCTCCTTCGTCGAAAACGCGCACTCATCTGCGTTTTCCACTAGTTGATTAAAAATGGAAATGTGAGTAACGATACGAGTGCGATTTGAACTACGATGAATGCTCAAAACTTTCCTCAGCTGCAATCATTGATTGCTTCATCAAATTGGGGTGTATCTTCAAAACCATAGCTCTTTAATTTCTGGATATTTTCTTACCGTTTCGTTGTATGGATGCGAATCGTTTGACAGTGCAACGTTTCAACAATCCCATTGATAAGCATGTTCACAGTTTTGGAGTAAAAATTCATTGTGGCCATTGGTATCATCGTGATACCCATTCATATTAATCACCATGCTGCATGCAGACAACCGCTCGTGTTCTCGATCCAGGGTAGCAAGAGGTAGATCCTTATTCCTAACTATGTTTTTCCACCATTGAAGATTGAGCCACCATGGACTTTAAAAAAGAGTCCACAGCCAAATCCACATTGCTTTGAATGATGCATTGATCACTTGATGCTGATCTGGAACAATCGACTTGTCTTCCGCATGAAAAATTGAGCTATCGATAATAATAAATGTGCGAAGAGTCAGCACCAACTAACGTCCAAAGGACACGGTGAAAGTATTTGAGAGTTTCTGACAAGTTGCAAAGATTTTATTACAATAAGCAGATATTATAAAACTCATTTATTTACTACAGAGGACTGTGATTGGTGGAAGCCATTTCCCATGTAGTAAATTTGTTGTCTGTGACAATGGAAGTGTCGTTATTGAAGACGTAGAGATGGGTGTAGGAAGGGTTGGACTTTAACCTAATTCCTACACTTCACATGTCGCCTTTTTGAAGAGAAGTCATCTCAACGTAGATCGCTCCTAGCAATGTGGATCAAGCTAGTGAACCTGATGTGAAATAAAACTTCATGCTTTCATGAGGGATGGGAGAGGTCAGAGTATCGATGCAGGAAGAGTAGTCTTCATGCAAAATTCCCAGGATTTTTCCCACAAATGTTGAAGAATAGGTGATTCAGATATGATGTTGCGCGCCTCCCTCTTTCTGCGTTGCCCTCTTGCAGATTCGGGTTGTACCTTCACATTCCCTCATTATGTGCGCCTCCCTCTGTTTGCACTGTCATCTTGCAGACCAGATAACGAAGCTGAGATAAAGCCTTCACATTCTTAGGTCGAGTTGAGATGAAATTTTGATTGTTCTTTAAGAACCTTCCCACGTACACCAGTTCAAGAGTAGTCAGGCCATCACTATATTCATTCTACCAGTGAATGGCTTCCTGAAGGCTGCATGGAGATTTTTTAAACTCTTTGAGATCGTACACAAGTTGTAGGGGCGTACGCAGCCTAGGTATGGTGACCCCATTTCCCCGAGGTCATGTGAAGAGGTGGCTAGTGTTTGCATGGTATTTGAAGAAATTGTTGGTAATCATTACTTGTGGTAAGAATGCTCTTAATTTATCAATTGCAACTTCAACAACTACCAGTGTTTTAGAGGTGTTGAAAGACGTTGAGTGTCATTCTGTTTTCCATGAGGAGATAAACAAGTTGTCATCAAAAGTCATAGAGATCGGAAAACTCAAAGTTCATCGAAGACACATTCAGGATTATCTCAATTTGTGCCTTCCAAGAAGGGGTTCCAGAGCACATCAACGTAGCTTTCAGGCAGTTCCACTTGACATCAAACAACACATTAAATCTTGAAGATCCATACAACTTCAGAATCAAGGTATACTTGCAAATAGCATTATAAGTTTATTTATGTTTTTTCTGTAAGCGAGTGTATTTTTGGTAGAAGTCGACACCTTTCATTTGAGTTTGCATTGTAAATTCTGGGTGGAGTTGCAAGAAGCCTCTGACGTCTAATTTTGTCTTTAAAATGGCTCAAGTTCAGGAACTGTTACAGTTATTGAACACTCTAATCCTCTCTTTTGTGGACAATACAGTCACCACTGACAAAACAACTATGTGGTCTATTGTAACATGCTTACAAGTTACACAAGCCAAAGTAACACTGTTGCAAAATCAGACTCGATTTCTTCACGATGCACTAATCGAAAGAATCTTCAATAACATTATGAACTAGTCCTTGTTCATAACCCTATTTTTGAAGATGATGAAAATGATGATGCTTATTCAAACCAACAACTAGCGTATGAGTAACTCAGTGAGCGAGCTTTAGATATGAATGTAGATGAAGTTCAACTTCCTCTTTCCAATCCAATCATCATACCTTGGGAAGAAATCAGAATCAATAAACACATAATCCAAATTATACCAAACCGATCGAGTTCAGAGTGTTGGAATCCTTCAAGAGAATTCATATTCACCTCCAGTTCAAGCACAGATTCTGAAATGCCAACATTGTTAGCGAGTTGGCCACATGGAAGATCAATGTTTCTATATTCATCATTGCGAGCATTGTGGAAAGCACAATAATCCTTCAAACAAATGTTCTAACAACAATAAATATGCAAGAATAAAGAACCACTATGGGTGGATGACTTCTTGGCTATGGTAATCAATAGCCAAAAAGATATCTTAATCGTATCGTAGAATACAATCTTGAGTATTGACACATCTTGCAGTGGAAGGATTTATATCTTCTCACCTTGTACATGACAAAGAGGAACAACATCAACGATTGAAAGCCAACCTTCAAGTTTCAAAGTCTTATCAATAGAGCAGTGACAAGAAAGTGTGACAAACGAGCGTGATTGGTTTGTGGTTTTCCCTAAACCACCACTTAGTAGAAGACTTACAACTTATGCTAGAAAACCGTTTGTGGTTTTCCTTAAACCTCCACTTAGTAGAAGACATCAACTTCTGCTAGAGAACAATTTATGGTCATCTTTAAACCATCATTCGAGAGCACTTCCAATTAGCATAAGACATCAAATTCCAACTTTTAATTAACTTAAAAAAATGTTTTGGGAACCCTTGATCCCTAGAGCCAAGTTCCAGAGTTTGAGGTCATCCATAAACCACTAGATTGGTTTGTGTTATTCCTTAAACCACCACCACCATTTAGTAGAATACATAAGCTTCTACTAGCCATTCGTTTTGTGGTCATCCCAAAACCACTAGATTCATAGAGCACATTCAACCATTAACAACTACACACTTCTAGATTTTAGTTGTCCACTTTTAGATATTAGCTCTCACCTTGGACTCACATACACCCCTTCAGATTAAGGGGGGAATGTTGGAAACGCAATCCGTTAGGGTTACGAACTTGACATAATGTGTGTTGATGATTGCAACAACTTCATGAGACATTCTCCAGATCGTACTCCTCTGGACTGAGTTGAGAGGATCTGTGAGAACACCCATGTGATGGGTGAGTCATACTCCTCTGGACTGAGTTGAGATGACGTGTGTGGTCTCTTGTCATTCTCCTTTGGACTGAGTTGAGATGACTTGAGATGGTCTCCTATCTGACTCCTATGGACTTAGTTGAGTCGACTTGAGATGGCTCTCCAGTTCATACTCCTATGGATTTAGTTGAGTTGATTTGTTGAGGGTGACGTCCCTTGTGGTTGAGCACATGTGGACTTGTCCCTAGTGGCAAATCACTAGAGGATGTTTGTGAGATACCTTGCTATATTGTCTAAGAGTAAGATTATTGTGAAACCCTAATTTTGTATTGTGAAGGGTACAAGCCGACCCCACCATGTAAAGATAATTAATATTGTGTAAAAGATTAATTATATTTTTGAGTTGTACAAGTCAGACCTATTCTGCCAATAGACACATCTATTGTTGAGTTAGGCCATGTATTTATTAGAGAGTTAGATCCTCATTGTGGATCACTCACTCATTCATTATATCATTCTCTCAACGCCTACTTGTATGGCTAAAGTGCACACTTATCTTATGAACAAGTTTTCTTGGTCATAGAAGCACCCTCTTGTGTGCTCTAGGGTTTGTGGTGTGAAGGATCTTCTCTTGACAATATAATAAAGGGTTGTT
Source organism: Picea sitchensis (assembly GCA_010110895.2). Taxonomy (NCBI): domain Eukaryota; kingdom Viridiplantae; phylum Streptophyta; class Pinopsida; order Pinales; family Pinaceae; genus Picea; species Picea sitchensis. The sequence continues at coordinate 67,744 of SNQJ01S0155941.1, read as the reverse complement.
GGGTTTTTCCCTTGTTTGAGAAGGGTTTTCCCAGGATAACTTCTAATGTCTTGTGCATGATTATTCTTCTTGTGATCTTGGTTACTATAGTTATTGTATTGCTGCATTGTTTATGGTTCAAGTTCATGATAAAACATAAATAAAATACATGCTTGAGCTAGCATAAAAAAAATCAACAGAGCAGTGTTCTTGAAGATGATCTATTGCACAATCAATGAATGCATACCGTGGAACTTTAAGGGCTTATAGACCCTTTTCGTTGGTGTAATGAAAGGGCCAGACCCCTGTAGTGAAGTTTAAAACTGGCCGCAAGCCTATTAGCCTTGGTCGAGCCTTGATTAGGGTCTTAAAAGGAGACCACAACATGGAGAAACCCCTCTAGGGCTATCAAAACTAGAAGGAGCCCTAACCACAGACTTAACCACAGACTTAAGACTAAAATTTTAAAGGAGATTTGAGGTAGGCTTTGAGGTATCTTGAAGGCCAAATTTGTGACAATCCTCTATGACAAATCTGTAGCAACATTGAGTGGATCTGAGGTCGGTCCTTATGACAATTTTTTGAAGTAGATCTAAAGACAGTTTTGTGACAGAATTTGGGTATGTTATGTGGTTGTTTTTGAACAAGTAATAAGGTAGATTTCAAGGTCTGTTATGAGGCCTATTCTGTGGCAGAATTAAGGCTATGTTTTAGAGAAAATTTCAGAAGTCAAGGACTTCTCTTCTTGGAACAAAAATCTAGAATTTAAGGGTTGTCTACATGAAGTATACTAGCCAAGTTCTAAATCCGAGTTTGAAGACATTTTTTTGTTTTTGTTTTGAGGTAAATTTCTAAAACTTGTTTCAAGAATGATCCCTTGCGTGACTTTTGAGTGTGTGCTATAAGTGCACCTTATTCAATCTTTAATGGATATTGAGGAGACTAGACTTGCAGCTAGTGATGTTCAAGGTTTCAAGCCCTTGTCACTATGAAAATCATTGTCCTTTGTGGAAGAAAGGAAAGCAACATATTGATCAAAAGCCACCTCAAAAGAAGTCAAGGAATGAAAGCAAGAACGACGAGGAGTTATTCTCTATCTCAACTTTTTGAGGAGGACCAAAAGCAAGATTGAGCGTGATTGTAGACTAAGGTAATTTTTGTACTACTTTACTTAATTGATTTCATCATTACTTTGTAGTAGCTTGCTTATGATAATGACGGGTATTATCCCTAATATGGGAGCCCTCATGACTTGGACCATTATCCCTGGTACGAGAGTCCAATATTTTCTTGGTTGGTTATTATCCCTAGTACATGAGGTCGTTTTGGTTGTTATCCCCATGAGAGACCATCTTGGTTATTATCCTAGTATGGGAGACCGAATTTCTTATTTCATTATTGAAGGGCCATGATCCCTGGTACGGGTGCCCATATTTATCCTTGCTTAGTAAAGTACTGTAGAGGCAGCAGAGGACCTGAGAAGGCATGGGATGTCTCCAAGATAACAACACATGAAAATGATGGTGTCACAATTTCCTCCAGGATAGATGTTTATCCTTCAGACTTCAGAGGGAGTCAAACTATTTGAGAAGAAAGTAGAACTAGCAGAATTTGTGGCGTACAATGAATCTTCGAAGGCATACCAGATCTACATCCCTGGTCAGAGACAAATCAAGGTTATCAGAGATATCACCTTTGAGGAAGAGATAGCCCTCCAAAGATCTAGAGAATATCATATGGAGATTGACAGCGAGAAGAAAGAAGAGACATACCTTCTCCCCCCTCAGCAGTTTAGAGGGAGATAGTTACTAATCCAATTGATCCCGTAGCTCCAGTCAATGCTCCTAGAGACATTGCAATAGGCCATAAGAGGCCTGCATGGGCTCGACAGAATCTGCAGGAGGTAGAGGGACATGCATCTCCTCGTGGTACATTCTGAGAGAGAAAGAGACCACATATATTTTTGAGCTATGTTTCAGCTATGAGCCACATCATTGATACTGAGCCTTCTTGTCATGGAGAAGCATTAGGGAAACATGTTTGGAAAGATGCCATGACCAAAGAGTATCAACCCATCATGAAGAATGATGTGTGGGATATTGTTTTGATACTGAAAGTGAAGTCTGTAGTGACTTCTAAGTGGATCTATAAGATCAAACATGCAACTGATGGAAGTGTCAAGAAGTACAGAGCGAGATTTGTGGCTAAAGCATTCTCTTAGGTGGAGGGAATAGATTATGAGGAGACATTTACTCATGTTTCACGATACACTTCCATCCGTACGATTATTTCCCTTGCCACATCCATGGGTTGGAGACTACATCAGATGGATGTGAAGACAACCTTTCTCAATGGAGAGATTGAGGAAGAAGTTTACATTGAGAAACCAGATGGATTCATGATGCATGAGTAGTCTCATGTGTGCAGGTTGAAGAAAGCTTCGTATGGACTAAAGAAGGCACCTCGTGCATGGTATGAGAAGATTGATGGATACTTGATGAGTTTGGGCTTAAAAAAGAGTGTTGTTGATCCCAACCTATATTACAACATTGATGGTGACAAGTGCCTGATTTTGGTACTATATGTTGATGACTTATTCCTCACCGGTTCAGAAATCCTTATTGTTGAATGCAAGTGTGCATTGGCTTTTGAATTCGAGATGAAGGAACTTGGTATGATGCACTACTTCTTGGGACTAGAAGTGTGGTAGAGGACTGATGATATTCTCCTGAGTCAGGGGAAATAGAGAGTGGAGATATTGAAGAAATTCAGGATGAAAGACTGCAAGCCCATTCCTACACTGATGGTGATGAATATGAAGAAACTGAACAAGAATTCCTCTGATTTAGGCGAGATTGATCCACATATTTACAGACAACTGATTGGATCATTAATGTATCTGGTTAACACCAGACCTGATGTATGCTATGTAGTGAGTATACTTAGTTAGTTTATGAGTCAACCGAGATAGACACACTGGATAACAGCGAAGCATGTGTTGAGATATTTACGAGGCACAATTGGTTATGGCCTAAGATATGCCTCCGGTGTAGACATGATATTGTAGGGATATGCCGATGCAAATTGGGTAGGGAGTGCAGTGGACCGGAAGAGAACCTTCGATTGTTTTACTTTGGGATCTGCCATGGTTTCCTGGTGCATAAGGAAACAAACTTTTGTGGCTTTGAGTACCACATAAGTAGAGTACATTGCATTATGTGTGGCAGTCCGCGAAGAAGTGTGGCTTCGCAAGTTCCTTGCAGACTTATTTGGACATGAGATGGATTCCACCGTTATCCATTGCGATAACCAGAGTTGTGTGAAGCTCCCAGAGAATTCTGTGTTTCACGATAAATCAAAACACATTGAGATCAAATACCATTACATCAGAGATATGGTGCAGAGGAAATAAATACTTGTGCAATACCTTTCTACACACAAACATGTCGCATATGTCTTCACCAAATCGCTTTCCAGGATGAAGTTTGAGTACTTCCGTGAGAGACTTGGCCTGGTGGAGAATGCCTCCCTAGTTGAGAGGGAGTGTTGATGATTGCAAATTCATGAGACATTCTCCAGATCGTACTCCCCTGGACTGAGTTGAGATGATATGTGAGAAGGCCCATGTGATGGGTGAGTCATACTCCTCTGGACTGAGTTGAGATGACGTGTGTGGTCTCTTGTCATGCTCCTCTAGACTGAGTTGAGATGACTTGAGATGGTCTTCTGTCAGACTCCTATGGACTTAGTTGAGTCGAGTTGAGATGGATCTCCAGTTAATACTCCTATGGATTTAGTTGAGTTGATCTGTTGAGGGTGACGTTCCTTGTGGTTGAGAACATGTGGACTTGTCCCTAGTGGCAGAGCACTAGAGGATGTTTGTGAGATCCCTTGTTATATTGTCTAAGAGTAAGATTATTGTGAAACCCTAATTTTGTATTGTGAAGGGTACAAGTCAACCCCACAATGTAAGTATAATTAATATTGTGTAAAAGATTAATTATCTTTTTCAGTTGTACAAGTCGGCCCTATTGTGCCAATAGACACAACTATTGTTGAGTTAGGTCATGTATTTATTAGAGAGTTAGATCCGCATTGTGGATAAATCACTCATTCATTATCTCATTCTCTCAACGCCTACTTGTATGGTTGAAGTGCGCATTTATCTTATGCACAAATTTTCTTGGTCATAGAAGCACCCTCTTGTGTGCTCTAGGGTTTGTGGTGTGAAGGATCTTATCTTGGCAATATAGTAAAGGGTTGCTGGGTTTTTCCCTTGTTTGAGAAGGGTTTTCCCAGGATAACTTATTGTGTCTTGTGCATGGTTATTCTTCTTGTGATCTTGGTTACTGCAACTATTATGTTGCTGCAATGTTTATGGTTCAAGTTCATGCTAAAAAAAAAATAAACTACATGCTTGAGCTAGCATAAAAAAATCAACAATGTGAATAATCAATTCATTGTAATTTCATCATAAGTCCAAGAGATCTCTTGGAATACGAATCCAAGGGTCACATCAATGTACTTATACATGTATCATATTAATGAATATTGCACTTCATGCTTATTCTAATTAGTGTGTCTAACAAAGAAGAACCCTCAACATGCCACATTGTCCCATTATATTAATGATTGACTACCCAAAGTTGATGGTCTAATACCTCCCACTGCAGTTAAGAATCCAATAGGTGATATAGAAAAGATACATAAGAACACTTCCATATGCACCTTTTTTGAAAATTTGGAAGTCAGATCAACTAAATTTCATCGTAAATTGCCCAATTCATCTCCTTCTATTGAGTCAATAGAGATTTCTAGTGAGCCAAAGTATGATATCAATACTATCCAAAAAATTGTATGAACTAAGAGAAAAAAATGTCCAAGTACACACCAAAATCTGTTCAATTGTTGGAAGGTAGCGATGAATTCCCTCTTCTTGTCCATCTACAAAGTAAATACCAAACATGTTACAACCAAGCTTTCTATGGTGCTTGGTTGTCTTCCATACCTATGCCCAATGTTGGAATCAAATTCTCTTTTTGTGGTAATAGTTCTATGATTTCCAAGTCTAAAATAGATGTTGCAAATCTTGGGTTGTTTATTCTTTCACGTGTATTAAAAAATTACCGGCATAATGAGAACTGTGACCTCAAAACGAGAACTTTGGCCCCAAAAACCCATATTTTTGCATAAAAAACATCAAAATAAATCCCCAAATCAAAAAGTGGTGCTATCGATAGCACCATTTTTTTAAACGAGGTCAAAATTACAACATTTTCAATCATGGCCTTCAAAACTCAAACAATAACTCAGAAAAACCTTAAAATCAACACCTAAAAAAACAAGGATGTTTTTTTTTTTTTAAAGCGTTAAAATTTTAGATAATTTGAAATCGTATTTTTAGCACTTGGTATCATTAAAACCAAAACCTCAAAATCAACCATCAAATTGAAAAGTACTACTATCGGTAGCACCTATTCTAAAATTGGGGGATAAAAATGACACTTTTTTATAAAGTGGTAAAAAAATCATCATTACTGTAAACAAAATCATAAAATCAACCCTTAAATGTTTACTTTTAAAATCTTATTATCACTCAAAGCACAAGGTAATACATAATTCCATGAAAATATCACATTGTACTTTAAAAATTCAACGCCACTTTTTAATAATTTTTTTACTTTTAATAAAAAAAATACAAATTATATTGAATGAAACATAAATTATCTCTTGAAAGTATGGTTATATTGTCCATATTCAAAACATATGAGCTAATAAATTTTATTATATTATCCATAATCAAAACATATAATTCATAAAACATAAAAAAAGATTCATAACTTTATGTAAGATCATATGTAAGTTCAATGCTCATTTCTAGTTACCATACAAACATCATACATGAATACAAAATACATAAAATGTTTCATACACTTATTCAGATTGACTCATGGTTTCTGAAATACCATCAGAGTCTACATTGTCTTCAGATAAATGATTGGATGAAGATGTAGATGATCCATACTCTTCTCTATTGTCGATGAATGCACCATCTGAGTCTACATGCATGCCCAACATTTTAGATGTCAAATTCCTTTTAGATCTACGACTATATTCAATAGAATCCCATCTTGCATTTATTTCTTATGGCAAAAACCTCTTGATAATCTATGTTGTCTTGGAGTGAAGAGTTCCTCTCTTTGTCAAATTGAAGCCATAAACAAGTATGCCAACATCATCTAATTTTAAGAGGTCAGTGCGACAACACATTGTATTTTGACCCTTTATTTTTCTCTTTCTATTGACATGTTTCTCAACCACCATCTCTGGCTTGTACACACCATTGAATGGGTGTGTACTTGTTGCATACCAATGCATTTCAATTGCAATAACATCACCATTTTCTTTCTCAATCTTTATAACATTTCCAATCTAGAATGGATAACCATGTGGATCTTCAGTCGCTAAAACTGCAATCATGCTACCCTCCTTAATATCTTGTACTGAACCCCTGTAAAGGTCTTCGATGGGTTCACGTTGTGCACATGACTTTCGTGAACCAATATACATTTCTCTTTCCTTTGCTTGTGTAAACTCAATAACACCTTGAGATTCTTGTTGAACTTCAACAATGCTTGTTTCTTCAGATTCATTTGGCATATTTTGTGGCCAATGAAATGGAGTCTTCAAAATTGTATCTTCATTTGTTGAGCTTGAAATTATGTCACTTTGACTATTGAAAAAATACTCCCACCAAACAGAATCAACAAAATCAAAGTACTCATATGTATCCTTAATGGACTTTTTTATTTCTTCAAGGCATTCAAAATAATATACATCTCTATTACATCTCCGTGCATTATGGATTTCAACAACTGATTGTAAAAATAATAATTTTGATGCAAATATTGGATGATCTAGAATGAACTTAAAAAATGTTAACCCTGATGAAGGCCCCCATTATGTAGTAGTTGAATAGTGCTTTCCCCATATAAGTGTTTTCCCATCAATTTTTTTGAAACAAAATTGATGTTGAATGTTAATGTCATTAAGTTGCTCAATACATTTTTCTTCACGATGCGATCCTTTAATAAATCTTCGCATGTCAACAATTTCATCTAATATATGAAAAACATTCTCTAGAATGTATGCTTTCTTAATACCTTCAATCAATGATGGTAGGATTCCATCACTTTTCCTCTTCAATGCTACTGAAAAACCACTGAACATTTGATCAATATGATCATTATGAGTGTGTCCAACAAGAAGGAAACCAACTTTCACCTTTTGAAAGATTCTCATTTCAACAAGCATGCTTAGATATCCAAACACAATTTGACTTTTATTTTCACGACTAGTGTTGTCCAACTGTAGATAGAGAACTTGAAGAATATTTCCAGACCAGTGAGTGAGGACATTGTGAATTATGGTGATGGTAAGTTTTACATCATTATGAATATTTGGAGCTGTGAAGTAAACCCTTGGACACATTTTTCCATTGAAAACCATACAACCAACCAAGTGAAACTGAATGAAATTCTCTTCTTGTAAATTTTTGGGTGTACAGAAAAAATGTGGTAGAAGTGTTTTCTTCCGGTCCATGCCATCAATTATCATACCTAAATATTTGTTTGGATCATCATAACACTTCTTCCGATGTTTGTACAACTTTTTCCTTTCACTTGATTGTTGATTCTGATGTTCTTGAAGTGATTTGACTATGGAATCTGCACGTGACATAAAATGAAAATATTTATCATATGTTTTCATAGTTGATAACTATTCAATTTAAAAAAAAAACAGTAAATACATACATCTTTCTTCCCCTTCATATTTATCTCTTCTTGATTTAAGAGTAGCACATATACTGCAAATCCCCATCCTTGACTTCTTAGAAATACAAACATTGTTGAATTGTTTATTCCATATTCTTATAAAATATGCATATGTAATAAAATTACCATTTCCTTCAACACCTTCAACATATCCTTTGTACAAGTTGTAGATTTCCCTCCTCGAGAAATTATCTGGAATATGTATTGTGTCTCTATTTGGCATACACTTCATTTTTTGGAAAATAAATCACGCATACATGACAATGTAGTGTTTGTCAATGACCCACTCTCTCATCCATGATGTAGCTTTGAATAAAATGAAGGATCTTTTTCCAACCTTGTCTAGATTCTTGATAGACAAAGATTACCAATTGAGTGAGATTTGTTGAAAGCCTTTATGCAAAGTAAAATATTTCCAATGCGATAATCATATCTTGTATTGGTGGATATCATGCACCCCATCAAATATGAATTTTGCATGCTCTTATTCATTGACAAATATTTCTTCCTTTTATTCAAGGCATACATGTAGTCCATGCTTTTCAAACAATTATTTTGATAACATTCCCTTGAAATCAATTCACTTATGGAAATGGATTTAGTGAGAAATTCTTTCATAGACCTTGTATAACTAGAATGATTTGGATTGATATAAAAATGTCTAGTCCTGGTCCTAGACACAATGTTTCTTTGCAATGCCTCTACTATTTCATCATCCTCACTAGAAGGATTTTTCTTATCCCCAGAAGGAATATCAAGAAAAACATTGTCAGGAGACTGAATTAGAGAATGTCGATCACCTTGATTTATTGCAGCTAAATGATTGAGAACATGATATTTATTCCTAGGTCCATCATCTTCATTGATAATCTCGTTGATGAGAGGAATATCAAAATCACTAGAAACATGATTACCATCCTCACCAATGTCATTGGATCTTCCATGAAAATATTCACTTGAATGAAAATTATCATTACCCATACGACTATCAATGCCATTAATATTCTCACTTGGAGAAAATTTTCCATCATCGTCATCGGTACCTTGAAAATCCTCATTTGGAGGAAAATCATCATCAACATTGTGTCAACCATTGACATAATCATCTTCATTGCTTTCAAAATCCCACTTGAGTGAAAATTTTCACCATCCTGATTAGTGCCTTGAAACTCTTCATCAATATCTTGAAAATCCTCGCTTGGAGGAAAATCAACATCATCAACATTGTTGCCTTTTAATTTATCACTTGGGAAAGAGTGTACACCAATTATGCAATCATCTTCACTACTTTGAAAATCCTCACTTGAGAGATGTTCTTCATCATCCTCATTACTGGCTTGAAAATCCTCACTTGGAGGAAAATCTTCGTTATCCTCATCGGTACCTTGAAAATCCTCACTTGGAGGAAAATCATAGTCACCAATATTGCTTCATTTAAATTCTTCATTCAGAAAAGACTGTCCAACATTTCCATAATCGTCATCGTTACTTTTAAAATCCCCACTTGGGGGGAATTCTTCATCATCCTCATTTGTGCCTTGGAAATCCTCACTTAGAGGAAACTCTTCATCAGTACCTTCAAAATCCTCACTTGGAGGAAATTCATCATCACCAACATTGTTGTCTTTAAATTCTCCATTCGGGAAAGAGTGTCCACCATTGTCATAATCATCATCACTGCTTTTAAAATTTTCACTTGAGGGAAATTCTCCATCATATTCATTGGTGCCTTGGAAATCTTCATCGGTACTTTGAAACTCCTCACTTGGAGGAAACTTTTCATCCCAATCATTTAAAC
>SNQJ01S0155941.1:44038-58122 GCA_010110895.2 Picea sitchensis | reverse complement strand
TTTCCCTGGAAAAAAAAATGCAATCTTTTATTTCGTTATTTATATGTTAAATACAATATTTCTCAGGTTTATTTATTCCACATTTATTAAACATAGCGATGATCCATATAATTTTAGGCATATATGTAGACAATATACCTAATTTTTATTTATCCTACATTTGTTATACTAACAATAATTTATATCATCTGTGTTATATATATACAGTCTTGTTTTATCTTTTTACATTGTATGATATTTTGGACAGTATTCGTTAAAGGATTTGGAGCCTACANGCAATCTTTTATTTCGTTATTTATATGTTAAATACAATATTTCTCAGGTTTATTTATTCCACATTTATTAAACATAGCGATGATCCATATAATTTTAGGCATATATGTAGAGAATATACCTAATTTTTATTTATCCTACATTTGTTATACTAACAATAATTTATATCATCTGTGTTATATATATACAGTCTTGTTTTATCTTTTTACATTGTATGATATTTTGGACAGTATTCGTTAAAGGATTTGGAGCCTACAAAAGAAAAACATCGAAAATACATCCAAGGAGAATCTAACATTTCAGAGGTTGGTTGTTTTTTAAATTCTTACCATTTACCAAAACTGTATAAGATCATATTTGAATCACATAATAATTTTTCATGCAAAAATTAAAAAACCTTAAATTTTTTTAGATGTTTTCTATTTTTTTCTAAAAAAATCCCAACTTTAAAAAAAATTGACTTAATTTTTTTTTTTAACAAAATCCTTAAGATTTTTGAAAAAAAAAAGTCAAATTTAGGTATAGTTTTGTAAAATAATTTAGTTTTTTTTTTTATTGTTTTTTACTTAATTTTTTTTAGTTTTGGCCCATGGTGGTTACTAGGCAATGCCCGAGGCTTGGCCGTGGGGGATGGGGCGACGCTCGACATCGCCCCAACCCCTCACGTCCAAGGCACGGTCCCAACATAAGCCTAATAACTCCATGGGTCAAAATTGTTTAAATATGGGTCAACATTTTTAATTTTTTTTTTTAAATTAGTTCTTATATTCAATGTTTTTTTTTTTTTAGTTTATTATATTGTAAAACACACACACACACACACACACACATAGGAAAATGGCAAGAAAGAGATTATCTATGAATATATCTGGATCACAACCTGCAATAATGACATCCAAAATTGCAACTGGAACCTCCATGAATGTTAGGCAACAAAATGATAGCATAACACCTAAGCTCTCAAGGGAAATGAAAAATGTTAGAGAGTGGAAATCCGTGGTAGGTGAAAACAAACTGGAATATTCTTGGTTTGTTAAAGACAAGCAAGACAACAATGGAGATCATATATATTTGTATTGTGCTGAATTAGAACATGTGCAAGGAAGTTATCATACACTTGGCTTGTTACGAGATATATGTTTGGTGCCAACCACAAATATTGTTTATGCACTTGTCAAATAAATCAAAACTTATATCAAGTTTATATATTGTTTCAAATTGAGCAATTATAATAAGAATGGATGTTTTTTAGAATTATGTGCATCCATCGTTGATGACATTGACAAAGGCAATGCAAGTTTTTTATTTTTATTTTTGTGTCGTTTATTATTTTTAGTATCATGGTAATGTTTTAATTTTATTTAACATGAAAATGTTATATTTTATTTTTACAGGATTTTGTTGAACGACTTTCACATATGTTAGTGAGGATTTACTTTACAGAGAATAATATCATGGATGTCATCAACACTTTTCATATTGAAAAGACATAAGAATGAAGGAAAAAGAAACATAAAGTAATGGAGGTTGAACTTGCAAGAGTAGACAGAGAAGAACATGAACGAAGAAAGAAAAATCCTCATTCTAGAAATCCTAAAAGGGTTACATTTGAAAACGAGGAAACTTCAAATGAATATTTTGTTGAAATTGGTCCCAATGAGGTTATTACTCATTCTCGCAAAAAGAATAAAGAAGATAAACACAAAAGAGTGATGGTTGATGATGAGTCTATTCCTATTGATTATGAAGAAATCATTGATTTAGATGAAACACATTTAAATCATAAGAGGAAAAAAACAAATGTTGATAATGTTTAAGAAGCCATCGTTATCTCATAGTATTATAGTGAAAGTCCTAAAAGTAGTAGATAAATAATAACACCAGGCGTTGATTTAGAGGATATTATTATGAAAACAATACAAAATGTCATTCGAAATAGAATGAGGATGACAAACTTAGTTGATGATGGCCACACATTTCAGTCGAATGTAAAACAACTTTATAAACCCATAGAATGGTAAGAAAAATATAAAATTAGATAACCACATCACTTGCGTATTCACAATTTGAAAGCATTGATTAGGTACAATCCATATGCACATGTGGTTGACTACCTAGTTCTTGTTTGACCCAATGGAAGTTCCTACGAGAGAATAATTTGATAGATCAAAATGTTTTGACTACAAATATTATGTGATTGGAGGAAATAATTCTGCAGAGGCTAGAAGATAATTGATGCAAGAATATCCCAATAATCCTCTTTTTGAGACAATCAAATGCATAATTTATGGCGGTTTAACAGATTCATAAGAAAAATTATTGGCATGGGATCATAACACATACAATGAGTACATAATGTCTATGACTTTCACTCAAAGCGTGAGATTTATCCATAATCAATTTTCTAACATATGTCGTGGGGAGAGATCAAATGTTGATGTCAAGTTTTAGAAGCAATGTTGTATGGAAATAAGATTCGCACTTGATGACGACAATACAAAAGAAAAACATTGCAAAGGAAGTGATATATTTAGAGTTGTGGATAGTTATTTTCAATTGAGATTTATAACTTGACATGTATGGGATTTGATAGATGATATCTTTACCATATGGGAAAATATTAGTATAAAAATTAGAGAGTTAAAAAGGTTAAACCATTGATATGTGGCACAAGTAAGACAGGTCTTGACATAAAAAATCTTCTAAATGATATGACTATAACATCTTGGAGATCAATACAAGGAGTGAAAGATTATAAATTTATCATAACTATATTATCATATGTTAGGTTGGGAGAATTGTCAATGGAAGAAATGTGTGATGAATTTAAAAACTAAATTTGTTAAGTTATTTTTATTTATGTCAGAATAATAAAAAAATATATATTTTTTTCAGTTTAACATATCAATGTTCTAAGTATTTTGTTATATATATCATTATAACATTATTTTTGTTTTATTTAGTTACAAGGTGTATATGAGAATACAAGAGGAAATGGTCAAGATGTTGAATAAAGAAAGTTGGAATGATGTTAAACTCGACTATCCAGATTCAAGCTCTTCAGTAGTATTGAAACAATTTTTTGTTGCATTCAAAAATGTATGTTGATTTATTACATTCATATTATTCGTTTGTAAGTTAATTTATTTCTATTTTAATAGTTATATAATATAACTATATGTTTGTTTGTTTCATTAAAGATGCCAATGAAGAATGTTGATGGAGTACCTGAAACTTTCAAAAGTTTTATTCAAAGAGCCCTGTTTGAAAGAGAAAGAATGAGACATGTTCAAAATATTCAACTTGATGACACCCTTGATCACTACATTTGAAATGGGCTTGACACTGTTCAATATAAAGTGATATTAGGTGATTGTGAACAACTTGCAAATATTGTTCTTAAAAAATAATATTCCCTAGTTATTGTGGATATCCCTCATGGTTATAATATGCAAAATATTGGATATGATACTGAGCCTTATACTTACCAAGATTTCAATAAAGTGGTTATGGGATTTACGAAAGTTACAACATCACCATTTTGGAGTTTTCTAGTATTTCATGCAGACACACAACAATTATTAGTACAATCAAACTTCAAGGGGAAAGAAAAGACAATGATGCAGTTTATTTGGTAAGATATCGAAAGTGTATGTTTAGCAATTAAGATTAGAAAACAATTTTATTAATTCATAAATTAATTGAATTTACACTTATTTATGTTACAGGCACAAGCCTAATATTCAGAGCTCCAATAGAGAATCATTTAAACGTGATTTTTAAAGTATACAGTTTGCAACCTGGATAAAAGATGATTCTTATAATTCTATTATTATCAATGCAAAGGATGGAGAGACTCCTAGTAGTATATTGGTATACAATGTTGTGGTTAGAAAGATAACATATGAGGGAAAATATTTGAAAGGATAGATGGTTAACATTTATAAAAAACCACAAACATTGATTAATTATCTTATAGATACATTTTCAAATGAAAGAGATTGGGTTTTGGATTTGTTCTCGGATTCATGTAAGAATTATGATCTAATATTTATGAAATCATACTTCAATCTTATATGATTTTTAATTGATGTCTTTTTACAATATCTAACTTCATTATTTATTTTGTATTTGGTGATTAGGTACCACATTAGCATGTTGCTTACAGAAATGAAGGAATTGCATAGCCATTGAAAGTGACCCAATGCAGTGCAATTTTATTCAATAACGAATTAATGCTATTCCAGCTCTTCTAGATGAAATGCAAGAAGTTGGCTCGAGGAAAGAATATTTTAATGAATCAAAGGTGGCAAAGTTTTCAAAGGAACCTCAAGTACCATTAGGAGGAATGATTGGAAATGATCACTTTCGAGAACTTGCGGATATCAAAGAGCCAATGGAAGAAAAAAATGACACAATGGAGGCACAAAATGATGTCGAAGAACATGATAATGTGTATGTTGAGAATGATGAATTTTGAATATATGATATTGTTTATTAGTTTTAAGATTCCCTTGAAGAATATGCTCAATTTTGCAAATTTTTGATGAGCTATAACTGTAATGTTTTGACTCTCAGATTTTAAAATAAGAGTAATGATGTATCTATTGTTGTTTTGTGATAAATATTTTTATTGTTTTTTTTTTTTTCATTTTATTTGTATGTGAATCACTATAAATTGGAAACTTTTATTAAATATTGTCATTTTTTACTTCAAATGTATAAAAATATGAAAGAAAATGATAATTTTTTTTATAATTTTTTGACTTTTTTTTTGTTCAATTATGTCCATAAAAATGCTTTATTTGACATGTTATTTTAATGAATACATACCAAAATGTATAGGTTTATTATTATTATATATGACTATAAAATGTGTATTTGTTTTCTAAATATTCAAAAATAATGTTATTTAACTACAATTTTTTTTTTTGATGTATTGAAGTAAAGGTAAACAATGTGTTCAAAATGATGTTTTTCACTATATTTAAAAAGTATGGAACAATAAATTAATTAAGGAGACAATATTATATGAAAAATCGTAACTTCAAAAAAGTAAATGGTAAAAATATTTTTAAGATTGAAAGAAGCATGAAAAAATAACTAAAAACATCGTTGAATAAAAAAAAATAGAAAATAGCTGAAAAATAAGTATTTAAAAAAATAATGTGGAAACATTGTGGATCAAAAAATTTAAAATATCGAAAAACCAATTAAAAATGGAGGGGGAGTGCTACCGGTAGCACCGTTTTTAAAAATGGGGTAAAAAATTGGACCTCCCAAAAAACGAGAACTCTATAGAGTTCTCGTTAAGTTGGTAACTATGTTGTATTTGTTCCTCCCAAACAATTACTAACAATTATGCCATTTTGTGGTCCTCTTTATAGTCGGTCTAATTACTTGAATATTGTTAAATACAACTATAACATTTCCATGTATAATATGTGCATGAATGGTTATGCTTTTGGAAAATTTAACAATAAAAACCTGTTATATATCGATGGTTGTCCAGGAACTCATGGGAACATTGCAGGGTTCATAAATAGTTGTAGATCCTCATTATTTAGTGCAAATTGTTCCTGTGAGGAACACTCCAATGACAAAGAGTTCTTTATGAAATGGAAGGAATCCATATTTGTTGTTGTGCATGTAATATGTAGTTTGTCTCCTGGTGACGAGTTGTTAATAAACTACAACTTTCATAAACCACCAACCGCTCGCCAAANTGAGGAACACTCCAATGACAAAGAGTTCTTTATGAAATGGAAGGAATCCATATTTGTTGTTGTGCATGTAATATGTAGTTTGTCTCCTGGTGACGAGTTGTTAATAAACTACAACTTTCATAAACCACCAACCGCTCGCCAAAAATGACTTGCATTGGGTCTACCTTTATATGTCTCCTTGGGGCGTAAGAAAAAGATGACTGAGTAATTGTATTTTGGATTTTCGATTGAACTAATGTAAATGTATTGCTTAATTTGACATTTGTTTTATAAAGTGGTTGGTTGCATGTTACAATCATTACATCAAAGATGAGGACTAAGTCCTATAACATCTACACAAAGACTTTTGTTTATTTTATTTATTGAGTTTTATTAAAAAAAATTATATTTTTAAATATTTATATAAAATTAATTTAATTTAATAGTCTTTTAACCTTAACAAATTAGTTATTTTATTCACGAAACCAATTCTAATACTTACATTTCCTTATGAGGAGATTCATAAAGTTGGTGGTAGAGAAAAAAATCATAGTCATTCAAAGCAAATTGTGTATATTAAAATTCATTATTATTAGTGATTTCATTTTCATATTTAATAATTTAAATTTAATTTTAAAAATTTAATCAATTACAATTTTAAATAATATTTTTTTTTAATATAACAATTATATATTTAATTATGAATGATTATTATAACTTATCAATAAAATAAATAAAAAATAACATTTCGTAAGATTAAATTTTCAAATTAATTCAAATTAATTTTTCGTTCATTAATTAAATCCAATATCTCCATACATGTTGATACAAATTCAACTAAATGCAATACTTCACATATTTTTTTAATATAAGATTCAATCAATACTTACATACTTTTTAATAGAAGATTCATAAAGTTGGCAATAGAGTTAAAATTTGTAAAACCATTTCATCTAAAGTGTATAGATCCAAATTTATTATTATATATTATTTATATTTACTAATTTAAACTTAAATAAGTTTAATATATTATAATAGTTGAATAATATAAATTAATAATATCTTTGGAAAAAATAAATATAATAATTGTGATTTTAGTAAACGATTATATTATAGCTTTGTCTTGTAATATTTGAATACTAAAAATTAATAAAAAAATATTATTATTACATTATTATTATTAGTGAATAATTATATCATAATGTTATTATTACAATATATGAAAAATACAATTATTTAAATCAGAATAATTTCATTCATCATATTTATGTATTTTTCTTTGTAAACACATTTAATCAATATATTGTATCTTGCCGGACAACAAACAATTCACCTTGAAGAAGAATTAAACATTATATAGTATTAATTGTTATAAGTTTTTACAATCACAATCCAAATTAAACGGTTTCATAAAACTAAAATTAAATGTTATATGACAATTCTAAATTCTAATAAGTGATGTACATCTCAAATTTAATTTAAAAATAGGAAAATCATTAACATACTCACAATGCATTTTATAAATCAAACAACAACAACGTCAACATGATATGGAAAAACACAATATACATGTGTGTTATACTTTTTATAGTGCACTAGTGCGATTGAAAGCGCATTAGTGCGGTTGTTACATAAAAATGCATCGACAAACAATTTAATTGACAAAGTACGTATTGAAACCTCCACAATTAAAGTTTTGCGGAGGTTGTGTTTTGTGGAGGAAATCACTATTCGATGCCTCCCATAATTTAGCACACGAATCACTTGATCTTCTTCCACTCCCTTAACACTTTGGCTCACATCTCCTTCTCCGTGGGCCACTTGATTTTCTATAAGATACCGTCCTTGTCATTCATGTAGCCAAAATATGAATTGACATCAATTCATTTGTAAATCTCATACCTACACCTCCTCTTCTTCACCTCGGGGGGATTATCGAATAACTCTTTGACGTCAGAGGGGAATTTCATAGCCTCGAGGTATCTGTAACTGGAGCCCTTTTCGGTGGCATCATGAACATTGACTTCTTTCCTCTCCAAATCCATCATCTTGGCCCCTAATTTGACATACTTAGGATCGCCAAGCTCTACCACCAGAGCTTCCCAATGCCCATTTTTCATTATCAACAAGAGATGAAACCTAGTGGATGTCTTAATTATAATACTCTGTCAACCAAAAGAATGACCTAAGGCCCATATTGTATATTTAATAGAAGTTAGAAGCACATTTGAAATAAAAAACTGATGATCCATAAGCTTCACGGGCATGCCTTATCGTTCAATATCAAGCATTTCCTTGGCCTTGACCTGCTCCTCCATGAGATCCTCACTCGAGTGTATTTACTAAGAAGCTCACGTTTCTTCTTCTCCACAACCATGAGCTCGATATCGTTCTCATCCAAAAGGGTCACATGGGAAAAAAACTCTTGTTGTCTATGTTGTTGGTTTCCCTTGTCCCGCTCTTCCATTTCTTCCACCACATCCTCCTATTCCTTGAACAAGATCGACTTAATGACAATGAACTCCCTGCTCTTGACCGTCAACTTGACCTCCCTCTTGATAGATTCGATTCTCTGCCACTCCCTCATCACTCTGGCCCATATCTCTTCCTTCGCGGGCCACTCAAATTTCTCCAAGATATTGTCCTCGTTATCCCTGTAGCCATAATAACTTGCATCAATTTGCATGTAAATCACATACCTATACCTCCTCTTCTTTTCCTCGAGGTGATTATAGAATATCATTGGGGAGGAATTTCCCAGTCCCACTTGTACAATTGATTGTTGAAAGATGGAATGTTACAATCTTTCAACAACCAATTGTACAAGTGGGGCTGCAAAATTCCTCTATGAAATCAAATAGCTATTTGATAAGCCCCTTGAGGCGAAGAAGATGTGGTCTAGGTATGATATTTACAAGTGAATTGATGCAAGTTATTATGGCTACATGGATTATGAGGATGGCATCTTGGAGAAATTTGAACGGCCTGTAGAGAAGGACATGCAAGTCAGAGCATTGAGGGAGTAGTAGATGATCAAGTCTATCAAGAGGAAGGCTAGGTTGACGATCAAGAGCGGGGAGGTCATTTTCGTTAAACAATTCGTATTTGAGGAACAAGAGGATGTGGTGGAAGAAATGGGAGAGTAGGACATGGTAAACTAGCAACAAAGAGAGGGAGAGTTTGTTTCCCATATGCCCTTTCTGGATGAGAAAGTGATCAAGTGCATGGTTGTGTAGAAGAAGAAACATGAGTTTCTTGGTAAATACACAAATGAGGATCTCATGGAGGAGAATACCAAGACAATGCTTAATATTCAACAATAAGGCATGCTAGCGAAGCTTATGGATCATCGATTTTTTTCCAAATGTGTTTTTTAACTTTTATTAAATATACAATATGGACCTTAGGTAATTCTTGAGGTTAAAAGAGTATTATAATTAAGACATCCACCAGGGTTCCTTTCTTGTTGATCAGGCCAAAGGAGCACTGAGAAGCTCTAATTGTAGAGCTTGGTAGTCCTAATTATGCCAAAGTAGGGGCCAAGATGATGGACTTGGAAGGGAATGAAGTTGATGTGCCTGGTTCCACCAAAAAGGGCCATGGTTATAGATACTTTGAGGCTACAAAATTTATCCTCGGCCTCAAAGAGATATTCGATAACCCTCTCAATTCGAAGAGGAGGAGGTTTAGGTATGATATTTACAAGAAAATTTACACTAGTTCATATTATGGATACAAGATTTCAAGGATGGTATTTTGCATAAATTCAAGTGGTCTATGGAGGAGAAGATGAGATCTAGAGAGTTGAGGGAGTGACAGAGGATCAAGTCTGCGTGCTAAATTATGAGAAGCACCAAAGAGTGACCTCCGTTTTTTCCTCCACAAAGAAAAACCTCCGCAAAATTTAACTGTGGAGCTTTGCATATGTACTTTGTCAATTAAGTTGTTTTTCTTTTGGCTGTTGTTGTTGCTGCTCCTGCTCTCTTCGTCTCTAATTCACATAAAATTATTTTTAGGGACATATATAATGATAAAACAAGATGAAATTATAAAACACACACATATATAACTATTTTTTGTTTATCAAAATTGAAATTAATTTATATTTGCAAAACAAAATTGGAAAAGTAATCAGTGCTACTATAATAGATAACACGCATTGCGACCGGTGCACTATATCAAGCACAAAGCATCAATATATATTTATCGTTGTGTTGTGTCCTCTAACACACCGGTTATGGAGCATCCAACAAGACATATCGATTACGGGGCGTCCAACAAGACACATCGCTATTCCATTTTACATATGTTTTGTGTGACTTGATGCAGTTGGTTCTACAAATGCACCGATTTGTTAATTTTTTTTTATTATAAACTGGGTGGTGCGGTTTGTTATAAGGAAATCACCATTGCTCTACGTTCCTTGGAGAACCAATGTCTTCTAGTGGTGTGTTGTCTTTTAGGATGCACTAGTAAAGGGGCATTCTATAAGATGCACCGCTATGATAAATTCTTAAATATTTGGCCCAGTGCCATGCTGTGAACAACCTTGGTGTGTTGTGTGGACCTACGTGCACCGCTATGTTAATTTTTTTATAATAGAAACTTGGCAGTGTGGTTGGTTAAATTGAACGCACCATTTTTGGGGCATCCCATAAGATGCATGACTATGTTAAATTGTTATATATTTTTCCTAGTGCCTTGATATACACAACACCAGTGAAAATGTTTGACCATGACACACTACAAGACTAAATTTTTCATAACAAAATCCAAATGGTGCTATTGATTAATAGAATGAACTAGTTCTCCATTTGTGTTGAAGAACTAGGCTTTTTTTTAATGGTATGTTGTGTTTTTTAACACATCGGTAATGAACATTCATAAAGACACAACACTTTCTTTATTTGTCAACATTTTCACAGTGTTGTTTCACGAACAAAACGGGTGTGTTTATTTATTATATATGGACCGTTTTCGGTGCTTCCTGTAAAGTTACGTGATGCACTGTATTCCGAGGCAAGACAAAGTGTTGAAACACGTCTCGTGGAACTAAAAAAAAAAAAGCTAAAAAATACCAACTTTCAAACCAATTTCAAATTTTAATGCAATGAAAACGAAAATGAAAAGGTAATGAAAAATTTATTTGGTCTCTTCTCTCCCAAGGAGGCATGTTGCACCGTAGAGAAGAAATGAAAAATTTTAGTGTTTTCCAAAATTTGGAAATGTATGGAATCTACTAGTGGAGTTATCGAACTAACAATAGCGAACTGCAAACACGACGATCGTGGAATGAGAGTGGGCACCGATGCTTGTCTTCGATGTTGGAAGCACAAAATGAGATGTAACAATGAAAAAAAGTATGGTAAGTTTTTTTTATTTACCGCGCTTCATTGCGTCATACAGTTGTACACACCGGGGTAGAATGAGTGTGTGCACCAACAAGCTTTGTTTAGAATAGAACACTACTTTCTATTTTATTTTGTTTATAGTTGTCAACAATGTGTCTTACTGTATTAACATTGGGGCATTATTTTTATGTGCACACTAGTGCTCATTTGTCTTACAAGAGCATCGATGAAAAAATATCTGCAAAAATCTTTGGCCGCCCACCTTCGCTATAAACATGGAAGGGAGAAATTTTTCGGGGAGGTTTCATAAAAACCTCTGCTATAATGTGTTTTACTTGTAATGTTGTGGCTAGGAATATATAAGGTCACATTGTTGACCCTTCAATATGGATTCTTCTTTAGTCTGAGGCATAGTAGTAGTGGCATCTTTGGCAATGGCGGGGAGTTGGGACTTCAAGAAACAATCCATGAGAAGTGTATCCTTGAGGTCAATTTCAAAAATATTTCACCATTGATTCCACTCATGGATATGATCCATTATATGTGTTGTATTGGTCGTCATTTAATAGGAAATTGCTAAATCATGGTAAAGGTTGCCCCCCATACACCAACTACACTTAGAAAGAGAGTCTTTTAAAATCATTGTCAAGTTTCGAAACTTGGTTGGGAGATCTAGAATGGTACAAGAAAATATGAATAACCATGGAAGAGTGTCAACATGATATCATAGTGCTCATAGTCATAAATTCTCCCTAATCATCCCTTTACGCATTAATCACGCTAGAAATATCATTTGGTACTCCAACACTAAAGTCAATCAATCTTGAGATGCAAACTTGCAAAACATAAATGCACCCTATTACATTGTTAATTTCTCCTTCATGTCACCATTAAATGTTTGTATTCCTTAATTATGTCTCCTTTCACATTCCAAATTATCTAAAGAGTGCATATCCTTATCTATGATTATCATTCCACTCATGTTGTTGGCGTGCAACCTTATTTACCATTCAATATGCTTGTTTTTGCATCTCATTGAATTTCAATTATATTAAATACTCATTGGTTTCTAGGTGATATCTTTGCTTCTCTATGTCAATTTTGTGAGAATGTTGTGTAGGGATCTTGTGAAATGTGTCACTGAAACATTTAAAACCACCAATCATTTAAAACAATAAGCTATAAGCAATGAGAGAAAGCAAAGGATTATCAAATAACATATTGTGAATGAAACACAAAAAAGGAAACCAACTTAGGAAAAAAATCAAATTCATGACTTGACACAAATCCTTTGATCCATCATTCATTCAAGAACATAATGATTCAACAACCAATATCATAGTTATTCAACCCTTCTCAATTCATCAAGATAATCATAAAATCATAATAAGATGCATTAAAAGAATAGATCACACGAGGAGAAAAAAATGGTGATGAGGTTGATTTAAAAAAATTGGGCATTGAGGGCCTCAATAGAACATAGTACCCCTATTTGATATAATGGTCTTTCATAGACCATTCAATTGCACATCCTTGAAACACAATTCTACCTCAACTTGCATTAGATGTATTTACATGGATTGAAATGAACCATCTTAAAAATCTTGTCAAACACTATTAATATTGAATTACTCCCTTTTATGTGAGACAACCCTAATACAAAGTCCATAGAGATATCCTCCCAAGGTCCATTTGGATTGTTAATAGCATGCACATCCTTGTGTTATCATTCCTTTCCTTTGCTCATTGGAATATTCCACATTTCTCTACAAACTTATCAACTTGATTTCAACACTATTGCAAATATAGCATCGAGTTTGTGATCATAACAAAAACCTAAGGGAGTCGAAGGAATCTTCCTAAATTTTCTAAAGAAAACATTGAAAAAATCAAATTTTTAAGGGAATCTTTTTAAAAAAAATATTTTTCCTAAATTTTGAGGCGATTCATAAAAATGACATGTCAATTTTTGATTAAAAATTTAAACATGGGAAAATAGAGAAATTTCAATACAAAATTCAGTGATAGGCCCACTTGCATGGTGACACACACACACACACGAGGCTCTTTTCAACCACTCAATGCATAACATTGAATCTCCAGCAAGAAGCCCCCTTACTAGCCATGTTGCCACCAAAAAAATATTGAATTCCTTTTTAGGCAATCTTTTTTTTTAAACGAGTGTGTGTGTGTGTGTGTGTGGAGTTTTTTTATGTCATCTATTTTTTTGTCACAGGGCCCCCCTTTAGGCATGTTGCATCCATATGGAAATGGGAGTAGGTCATCCTCTATCAATCATGCGAGGAGGGAAAAGGGAGGAAGAGAAGGGGAAGGGAGGGGATTTAAACCTATTTTTAGTTTCTTTTTGTTTTGTGTGTGTGTTATTTTTGAATATTTCAAAAAATGTTACTCAAGAGGAAGAAAAGGGGAGGAGAAAGGACTGAAAGGGGGAGAAAGGAGGGGGTCTATTGGGGGAATGAGAGGTGGCAAGGGGTTGTGGAAATGGGTCAGGGCTAGGGAAAAAGGGAAAAGTGGGCAGAGGAGAGGGGGAAATGAAGGGAGAGGTTTTTCTTGGGGGATTTCTTTTATTTTTATTTATTTCTTTTAGTTTGTGGTTTTAATTAGTGTTTTGTTAATTGTTTAGTTTTAAGATTGGCTTTTGTAGTTAAATTTTTTTAACTTAAGTTTTTTAATAAATTTATTTTCTAAGTTATTTTTCAATTTATTTTTTATTAAGTTTAAAGTTTTTCTAGTC